>JAWNOI010000038.1:2890000-3045000 GCA_035046045.1 Zaprionus bogoriensis
GACCGCGACGACGACGGCGACGGCGGCGACGATGAACGTCTCAGTCTCAGCGCTTTTGCTATTTGCTGAGAGGAGAGAGAGAAGAGCGTATGCGAGCGCGAGCGCGAGTGCGAGAGCGAGAGCAAGTGTGAGAGAGACACCACGGCGGCAACGACTACTACTACGAGCGGAGGAGAGCGCCGCTCAAAAGAGAATGAGAAGGAGAGAGCGAGCAAGAGCGAGAGCGCGCAACGAGCCAAAGTCGAGTCGGGGACGACGACAACGACGACAGCAGCACCACTGCAGCACTTCACAACACTACACTATTTGCAAAAACGACGAAAAGAAAAGTACAATAAAAATTAATCCGATTGACAGGCCAGGCCAGGCGGCAGGCAGCGCTTCGTCTCTCTGCCGCCGACGTCTGTCGCTCGCTCGTTCGCTTCGTTCGTTCGTTCGTTCGTTCGGCTGCTCACTCGGTCGCTCGTTTATTCGTTCGGCCTTCGTTGGTTGCGGCGGCGGCTGCTGCTGCCGCTGCTGCTGCTCTGCTGCGCTGTTTCTGTTGCTGCTGCTGTTGCTGCTGCTTTTGATAAATTTCTGCGACTTCCGCGCGCGCCCAGCCAAAAACAACACCGAAACTAAACTACACAACTACAACAACTATTTGTAGTTGCTGCCGTTGCTGCTGCTGCGACGACGACGACTCTCTGCTGCGCTCCTCTTCTTCTTACTACATTTCCCAACATTGCCCAGCAAACAAGCAGCAGCGACGTCAGCGACTGCGACTGCGACAGCGACAGCGGAGCAATCCAACCGGCGTCTTTGTCATTTCGCGAAGCGCGCGTCGACGTCGACGTCAGCGTCGCTGCTTGCGCGCTGGCGACGCCATTGCCCAAATTATGTACGTATTTGTGTATGTGTGTGCATGCGTGTGCGTGCGTGTGAACGAATTGTGTGAATGAAAAAGTAATTAGCATTATTTAAAAACCAAAACTACAAATGGCGACAAAAAGAGCGCGATGGAAATGTTTTCCATTTGTGCGTACACTTCAATATAATTTATTATAGAACTTAAAGCTGTTTTAGCTTTAAGAAAAAAAAAAAAGAAAAAAACGCAAGTCATGCCAGAGAGTGTGAAGCAGTGGTGGGCCAGGGGGGTTGGGGCAGCATTTAATTACCGCTATAAACGCCAAGCACGGCGCAAGTGCCTCTTCTTAAAGTCATTTGCATTCGTATTTTCCGGCGTCTCTGCCAGCGTCGTCGACTGCGGCGCGCAGTGCTAATAGGAAGGAAGCAAATTGTTCGCTGCGCTGCGCTGCAGCGAGCACGACAACAACAGCTGGGAGCAAGCCAGCGTCGCTGCCAGCGCACCCACGGCCTCTGCTGCTGTCCTGCTGTTTTGATGAGAGTGAGAGCGAACGATGACGCCGCGAAACAGTGTTGCCAAACATGAGCGAACAAAAATGTATTAAAAAAAAAAAAATTAAAAAAAAAAATTCAAGCCAAGAAAGTTGTAACGGGCCACCAAATTGGCAACACCAGTGGCGACGGCGACGGCGACGCCGACCGCAGCCGCAGAGACAGCACAGCAGCAAATGATAACAAACTTAGTTAGCGCAGCGCAGGGGGTGGGGCTGACCAAGCAGCAACAACAGCAGCAGCAGCGACCGCAGCAAACGAAATGGGCAACGCGACGACTAAATTTTTGGGCTTGCTTCACTCACGTGCGCGTGAATGAGATAAATCTATGATGATGTTGATGTTGCTGTGAGGGAGAGCAGGGCAGGGCAAGGCATGTTTGGTGGAGGGGGGGGGGGGGGGGGGGTTACAAAAGCGTGCGAAAAGGCCCGCGAGACGCAGACAGCGACGGCGAGAACGAAGCGAGACCAAAGTAAACCAAACCAATTCGAACGTGGTGCCAGTGCCACCAGCCACTCTACTCGCTGCGTATGTGTATGTGTGTGTGGGTGCGGGGCAGCGTGCGAGGGTGTGGCAGTGACATGCATAGCGCTCGTGTGTGTGTGTGTGTGTGTATGTATATGCATATGTATGCATTTCTTATTGGCACCATCTGTGCATGCGTGAGAGTGTGTGAGTGTGTGTGTGTGCGTGTGTGCGGGTGTGTTTGTGTCCGACAGAGGCGCAATTGCTGCTCGCTGCACTCTGCTGCTGTGAGAGTGTGAGCGAGCCAGCGCTATGCCCACTGCGAGTGCATTCCAATGCAGCTTGAAAAACCGTTGCATATTTTGTGCTTTTTCTCAAATGCTTTCAGAGCAACAGCAGCGTTTTTTTTTTTATTTTTTTCTTTTTTTTTTATTTTTTTCTTGCTACGATTCTCGCTTCATCATCCACTCTGCCGCCTCACTCACGCAACGACACTGCAGCAGCAGCGCGCATACAGCCGAACCAGTTTTTTCTTCTCTTTTTTGTGTGTGTTTTCTTCTTTTTGTTTTTTGGCAACGTTTTGTGATAACGTTTTACTGCAAATAAACGCACATGCATGTATGTGTGCATGTATTGGTGGAAAAAACTGGTTGTCGTCGTCGACGTCGCGGCAAGACGTTGACATTAGCGCTGCCATCCAGCACGCAACACACACACACACACACACATACAGAGAGTTCACAATAAGCGAGTGAAAACACACACACGCACACGCATACACAAGCAAAAGCGTCGCAGCTGTCTGGCAACGCCGTCGCGCATCGCCAAGCATCAACATTCGCCGTCGTCGCCGCAGTTTAACAGTTCACATCGATGAGTCAAGGTCGAGAGACGTCACGCAAATTTTCGTTTTCATTGCTTGCCCACACAGCACACACACACACACACACACACGCACATACACGAACATACACGAACACACGAGTACAACAAAAAAAATCATCACACATACACAGCGAGAAAAAACAACACAATGTCCGTTTATTTTTAGCGTGCGAGTCGTCGGCGTCGTCGTCGTCGTGTTTGGAGCACACGACGGCGAGCCGAGCGCAACAGCGAAGCGATACGACGACTGAATTAAAATGGGAAGCGCGTCGTCGGCGCAGCTTCTGCTGCTTATGCCTCTGCCACTGCCACTGCCTCTGCCTCAGTCGTCTGGCTCATCGTCGGATATTGTTAATTTATTTATGTTTTTATGTATTTGCTGTTGCTTGCGTTAATTTTGGAAATTCGCGATATGCAATTGTTATAAATATATGGTCTAAAAATATTTCAATTTAAATTTAAATATGGAAATTTAATTTGTGTGCCATTTTCTATTTTTATATAAGATACTTAACTTAATTGTATGCACACATTTTTAAACTAATTTTAGTTTTTTTTTAGTTGGCTTTTGTTTTCGTTTTTTTCATTTTTCGTATGTTTTTTTTTTTTTTTTAATTAGTTTTGTGTGTGCTAAATTCTTTGTTAATCCGCACAAAGGGCAATCAATGGGGTTAACATTAATTGTGTGTCCCCTCAAATCGCTTAACAGAGCGCTGTTAACAAATCATGTGCTGGGCGCACAGCAAAGCGCCGCAGCAGCAGAAAGCATCAGCACGTGCACAAAGCGCCGCCAATGTAAACAAAGAGAAATACACACACAAAACAAAATGAAAAGAAAACGAACGAACTGAACGAAACGGAACCAAAGAAGAGTACAAAAAAAAAAAAAAAATAACAACACTCACGCTCTTGGTTAATTTGCGACCAGCGGCGCCGCTGCCGGCGCTACGTTTGCTGCCGTTATTGCTGTTGCTGTTGTTGTTGTTGTTGTTGCTTGTGCTGCGACTGCGTTTGCGAGCGGCGCTGCTGGCAGTAGCTGCTGCCGCTGTCGATGTTGTTGCTGCCGTGGCTAACATGACAACAACGCGATGTACGTACGTATGTACGTAACGTAACAGTAAGAAAAGGTCGCCGCTGCTGCTGACGACGCTGACGTCGCTGTCGTTAAACAGCTGACACGCTTGCCGGCAAAATGTTTGTAATCAGCTGCCCATGGGCGCAGCGTCGTTTCGTTGCCAGAATGCTCTCGCACTGTTATATGCTCTCGCTCGCTCGCTCGCTCTCTCTGCCGCTGCTGCTGCTCTCGCACTGTTATTACTCTCTGAGAGCACGGCTGACGGCTGCTGTGTATGCGTTTGTTTGCGTGCGGCGCTCTGCCGGCTAGCGCGCGACTCTCTCGCTCTCTCTGTAGTTGTCTTTGCACTCTCTCGGCACTCACTCACTCACTCTGGCACTCACACACACTCAGTTGTTTGCGTCGTACCGTCTGCCTTTTGTTTTGTATTTCGTATTCGTGTTTTTTTCTTATTTTTTTTACTCTCTCTTGCTCTCGCTCTCTCTCTCTCTCTTGCTTTGTGTTTCTCTTTTTATGCTTCTTGTTGCCTATTTTGCACACTTTGCTTGATTTGCACGTTTTGCATTTATGTTACACACATACACATACACATACACGTATATATATATACACACACACACACACGCTTTGCTTCGGCATTCGTATCGTCTCGTTCGTTTGCCTCTTCTCTCTTGTCTCTTTTACATTTTGTTTTGCCTTCTGCTGTTGCGTGTTGTTGCTGTTGTATTTAGTAGGAAGTTGGCGAGAAAAAAACAAAAAAAATTCAAGCGCGCGCGTTGCCGACAACATCGACACGTCACGTTGCTCGCTCTTTAAGTTCGACACTGTTGTGCTAGAGAGCAGCGGCAAGGTAAAATTGGCAAATCTACAACAAAAACGACAACTGCCTGCGACGACGACGGCGACAGCGACGCTACGCTGCGCTGCGCTGACTGACGCGCGGCCTAACAGCATGCGCCCGCACGTACACATATACACATATGCATATGTACATACATACATGCATGCACAGCACACGCACACAGCACATGTTTGTATGGTGGAAAAAAAAAAAGAATTCGTGTGTGTCTGTGTTTTAACCGACTGAACTTAAATTGTTTAGTTCTGTCTGTTGCGCTGCTGCTGCTGCTGCTGCTGCGCCGCAGTCGCCGTCGTCGTCGTCGTTTCTTGGCATTTCTCGTTTGTTCTGGTGGGAAGCCAGCGCAAGGCCGCAGCTGCCGTCGCTTACACTGACACTCGCTGCCGTCAGCGTCAGCGTTAGAAAGCTCTTTGCACTTTTTCGCCTGCAGCCAGGCGACAACTTTGTTTGTTTGAATTGCCGTTAGCAGCAGCGCAGCGACTGCGACTGCGACAGCGAATTCGCTGCAGCGCAGTCGTCGAACCTATGTCGAATTTGATTTTTACTGTTAGCAGGCGCACAGCGAAAACAGCAACAAACAGACACACACACATTGATATACATACAGTGAATCAAAAAAGTTTTGGCACACCTTAGATTTCTAACTTTGCTCCAAGATAACTTTTAATCAGCCCAAAATTAAAAAAAAAAAAGTAAAGAATATACTTCAATCAACTTATTTCAATATATTTATAACAAAATAAAACTTAAAAATTCAAGGTTGGAGAAAATATAGGACTAAATAACATAAAAGGCACTTATTTATGCAAAAAAAGTATTGGCACATAAAAAATTAAAATTAAAAAAAGAGGAAAAAATAAATGAATTTAAACTAAATTAGTATTTAGTAGCACCTCCCTTGGCTTTAATAACAGCTTGCAAACGCCTACGCATACTTTTAACCAAGTTGGCAGTCTCTTGGCTGGTAATATTGTCCCATTCTTGTCGTAAAGCGTTTTTGAGGGATTCTTTCGATGAAATTTTGTGTTTTCGAATTTTTTTTTCGAGCAAATGCCAAACATGTTCAATTGGATTGATATCCGGTGACTGTGGAGGAGTTTTTAGTTGCTTACAGTTGTATATAAGCCATTCCTGCACTAAATAAGACGAATGTTTGGGGTCATTGTCTTGCTGAAATGACCATCTTTCATCACTCAAGCCTAATTTATGTACGCTTGGCATTAATTTTTCCTTCAAAATGTTTAGGAAAACTGTCTCATCCATTTTTTCATCGATAAACACCAAATTCCCTACTCCACTTGCCGCCATACACCCCCACACCATCACATTTCCGCCACCGTGCTTTACTGTTTTTATAGTATTGTTCTCCTGGAGTTCTTTGTTAGGCTTTCGCCATATTTTTTGAGATCCATCTGATCCAAATAGATTATATTTGGACTCATCACTAAATATGACTGTGTTCCAAAATGTTTCCGGCTGATTTAGATGGTGTTTGGCGAATTCCAACCTCTTTTTCCTGTTGATCTTCGAAATATGAGGCTTGCGTCGAGGTACACGTCCATGGTAACCAGCTGTGTGCAGCGTATTTCGCAATGTTTGCGGAACAAAGTTTTTCCCAAGTTGCTCCTGCATGCTTTCACTCAATTTAACTGCAGAAATTTTTGGGTCTTGAGCTACAGCAGCAACTATGGATCGCTCTTCTCGTAGGGAAAATGTTTTTGGCCTCCCAGATCGCAAGTCTCTTTCTAAATTTCCAGTGTTGTTATAATGATTAATTATATTTCTGACACTGGAAAATGATCTTTGGACAATTTTGCCTATTTCTCTAAAAGATTTGTTTTGTACATATAGATTTAATATTAATTTACGCACATCTAACGAAATTTCTTCTCCGCGACCCATTTTGCTTAGTCTTTGACGAAACTAACATCAATACTGAAGTCAAGTGCTCTAATTATTCATTACTACGCAATTACTAACGAAAGTCAACACAAAAAAGGATTAATGAAGGTCAGCGTAAAGAGGAATATGCAAAAAACGTCATATGTGCCAATACTTTTTTGATGTGTTTCTAGCGGTTTTTTTTTTTCGTTTGGTCTGTGTGTGGAGTGGGTTACACATATTTGTAATTTTTTGTTTGTATGTGGTTTGCAACAGATCCATTTTTAATATGTACAAAAAAGAATTGTACAAAAATGTTTTTTCTTGTATTTGTATGATCTTTACTTTACGATTCATATGTGTGCCAAAACTTTTTTGATTCACTGTACATACATACACGCCTACAAGCACATGCTTGCGTATGTGTGTGTGTGTGTGTGTACGTAAATAGTTGAGTTGCTGGTGAAAGCATTCTTTTAGAACATTTTATAGATGAATGTGAGTTGAGTTGAGTTCAGTTGAGTTGAGTTGAGTTGAGTTGAGTTGGGTTGGGGTGGGGTGGGCTGGGGCGTGGTGGAATGGATGGTTGGGGTGTCTGTTGTGCGCTCTGCGCTGCTGTGTGTGTGGTATGGTGGGATGAGGTGACTTGACTCAATTCGTGTGCGCGCTTGTTCTTGTTGTTGTTGCTTCGTTCGGTCGCACCGCGGCGTTGCGCATTCAATTTTCGAGTGCTGTTTAATTATGTAGGTATGTGTGCGTGTGAGCGCGTCCGTGTGCATGTACACATGTATATACATGTGTGTATATATGTATTAGCGTGAGCCCGCAATGGGCATTATTATTATCCGATAATGGTTTCGATGCGCTGTTGTTGTTGTAGTTGTTGTTTTTGCTGTTCACGCACCTGGCGTTCGCCAGCGAGCGCAAGACAAAGAGAGCAGCAACTGCGACTGCGGTGTGGTGTGAGGGAGCGCAGTAGTGGCATGCCCCGTTATACATTCGTATCCAGAGTATTTGTGCTGCTCGTCGCACTGCTGCCTCGCTAGCTAGCTAAATATGCAGTCTAACTGTTATTAAAAAAAAAAAAAACCAACATGCTCAAACATGTAAGTAGGTATGTACATACATACATATGTATGTATAGGTGCATGTGCGTAAGCAGCAGAGACGTAAAAAGTAATAAGTAGAAGCTGCAGTTTGATTGACTACACCGTTAAAAATTAAGTAGTGTGTAGTGTGCGCATGTACCACGCAAGTGAGTCTATAAACTTGTATATACCCTGTAATTTTTTGTCAGCTTATTATTAATTATTATTATTTTTTTTTAATCGTCTATTTATATACCCAGTAATTTTTATAGCGGGTATATATGTTTGCATAGTGCGTATATAGCCTGAACGAGCAGTTCCACTTTATACCGAATATATAGTCTCTGTATATGTGTATTTTGTCAGTCTATATACCCAGCACGTGTATATAGCACATTATCGGCAATATCTGCCAACACTGAGCATATGCAAATGAAGCAAGAGCAAATCAATTAGGCGCATATCGAATGAAACTCAAGTCGAACTCGAAATACAAGCGAATTCCCTAGCTTTTGTCATGCCTCTGGCAGAGTCCATCGATTCCAGTGCATATTTAGACTAACTATAGTTATATACATATAAAAAAATACTTGTACATGCATTTGCGAAACTATTGAGGTTTTTGCACGCATTTTCCTTTTCCGTTCCCCGCTCAATGTAATTAACATAAATTTTCACTTGCTTTTCGCGATTTTCACGTTTTTATCAACAGCTTCTCGTTCGTTGCTCGTTGCTCTTATCCCCCACACAACACTCTTTGTTGTATTTCATTTCATTCGTATTTCGCGTTTCAATTTCAGTTTTTGCTTTTTATGGATGAGTTGGTTTCGTGTTGCACTTCTTGTAGCTCTGGCTGTATGTATAGTATAGCCCCATCTCTATTTGTATCTCAAAGTTTGCACTGTGCCTGTGTGCGAGTGTGTGCATGTTAATAGGTATTCCAATCCATTCCATTCCATTTTCCCCTCATTTCATGATTTCAAACTGTGCAACTTTCACCCGAGTCGACAACAAACAAATCGGCGAAAAGACAAACAATATGCAGCAGAAATCGCTTAAAACTACGCAGATACAGATTTCTATGTGTACATATGCCATGTATGTGTAGTAGTAGCACACACACACACACACACACACACACCTACAGAGATAATTTAATTTATTTATATATATTGTTTTAGCATTGACATTCGTCCCAGTGAGGAGCGTCGTCAGCTGACGTAATCGCAGCATAAAACAAAATTCAAAAAACACAAGAAAATATCAAAAAAAATTAAATATAAACTCGACAACAAATTGTGCCGCGTGTATGAAACAAAAGTCTTGAGCTTGGGCGCGACTTAGCGACGTCTCAAGTTGACTCAATCGAAAGATATGTACGATTGTAGTATATAGAAGCGTTGTGTATATGTCTCACTCTTGAATGAACTACACACACACAACATACATACATATATAATACATCAGATACTCAAGCCCAAGCGAGCGACCGAGCGAAAGAGTGGGAGAGAGACAGAGAGGGAGAGACAATGGGAAGTTGTGACCAATATGAAAATACCCTGGAGCAAATGTTAATCTAAGCTGACTTCAGCTTCAGCTCAGATTTTTCCGTTTAAATTACGCATTTATCGAATGTTTCGCTGTCGTGTGCGTGTATGTGTGTGTGTGCATGTGTGTGGGTTGGTGGGTGTGTTTGAAAACTGCGCATATTTCCTGGCAAATCTATTTAAAAACTATGTATTCCTATGTCTGTATGCATGTACAGCTGTATATCGGCAAATATTATGACAAATTTCTAGGTCTCTGGGTCAGTCTGCTAGGCAAAGCCAGACAAACAACCTGTTTGACTGCCAGATACCCTGCAGAGGTAAAACTAGTCACCCGTGCGTTTATTGACCGTACGTTCTCGATAATTCGGACAATCAGCGGTCAAGCCATTTACTACGTACTTTTATTTTTTTTAAGTAAAATGCTGATTACAGAAATATTTGCGCTTTGTTTTTATGTTTTCATTGAAGGAAATTCTTTTTTCCCAGTGCTGTTCACTCAAAGCGCAAAAAAAAAGTACTTCTGCTGTGCGTAACACTATGAAAATATACAAATTTTATAGCTTTTTTGCAATATACATGGATTTAGGTGTAAAAGAAAAAAATACGTTAAAAAAAAACACAACAAAAAATCCTGCAGTTCGGTTTATTATTTATTATTTCCACAATAAGATAAAATCTTGTAAAAAAATAGACTCTATGAAATTCTAGTAATCTGCAATTTTTAAAGAGTTTACGCGCATTACACCACTTTCATTGCCACTACAGGGTATGCACACGTGCATACCTATACATGTTGTTTGAATTATATGAACATTTATTACATGTTAATTATGCCTTAATGCTCTCGATGTCTGCTACAATGGCTGGGTATGGTGAGTGTCGCTGTATTAGTAGCTGTGTTTTTTTTTATACAGTTATACAGCGACACACACACACACACACACACAAACACACACATACACACAGATCACAACAAATCAAAGCACTTTTACTAAGAACAATAAAGATTGCAGGCGAAGCAAACACACACACACACACACACAAACACATGCATATGTATGCATGTATGTGTGTATTCACATTTTTATGGGTCTCTGCGCTGCGTGTGCTATAAAAATGGTGAACTTGCCAATTCAATTGAAAGCCTGTCCGTCCGTCCGTCTGTCCGTGCCGAGTGCTAATTGTTTAGCTTTAAATACACACACACACACACACAGGCGTTAATCTACAGTATGTATGCATGTGTGTGTGTGTGTGTGTGTAACAGAAATGTTATCAAAATTAGAAATTCCATGCATTGATTCAAGTCACGTACAACACAGCGAGACGCACACACACACACACACACACGCACACACGCACACACGCGCATCTAGCTGCTTGCACTGAGCGCAAATTTGACTAATTAAATTTAAAAGTTATGCACACAATGCATAAAAGCGCACAAAAACATTGACAAAAACACACACAAACACACACATACACAAAAAAAAGCAGCAGCAGAAAACAGGAGAAAAATCGGACCATACAACTGCACTGCGCCGCGTTACGCATACGCAGCAGCGACAGCGGCAGCGGCAGCGGCAGCGGCAGCGAGAGACGACAGAGATGACGACGTCTAATTATGCTGCTGCAGCAGCAGCAGCAAGAACAACAGCACGAGCGCGCACGACCCACTCACCGAGGCGACCGACCGAGCGACGTACGACGCTGCGACGCTGCGACGACGACGTCGGCAGCGACCCACGACAACAAAAACTGTGAGCGCAGCGCGACGGGAACGAGTGGCAAACGAAACGAAACGAAAAGAAACACGAGCAAACGAACGAGTTGCGGCTACCCCTGCCACCCGCACCCTCCCCCCCTCCCAGCGTAGCAACTGCACGCATTGCTGCTCTCTCGCCCACTGCAGCAGCGGCAGCGGCAGCGCAGCGTCGCGTCGTTGACTTCTTTGCAAACACAGTTTACTATGCCAGCAGGCAAACACACACAAACCAGCAAAGTCAAAAGCAAAAGCAAAAGCAAAAGCAATAGCGCAAGCACGCGAAAAAAAATAGCAAATGTATAATGGCAGTATGTGTGCGTGTTTGTGTGTGTAAAGCAGAGCGAGAGAGTGAGCTAGAGTAAAGTGAGGTAAACACTGACGTTGACGTTGACGTTGACGAAATCGTCGCTTTAGCCAGGCCAGACCAGAGCCCAGAGGCGCGTGTGTTGCTCGTTTCAGTTATTATTGAAGCACAAACAAATTGAGACTAAAAATGCGGCGTGAGATTTGATTGTGAGTAAGCGCAAGCGTCGCTGTCGCTGCCAACGTCAACGCCAACGAGCTGCGACTGCGACTGCGACGGCGGCGGCGGCGGCGGCGGCGCAGTCACATTTTAAATGAAGGCAGCGTGCGGAAGGGAGGGGGTAGGGGGGTGTAGGAGTACAAAAGTAAAAGCCTAAAGAACACAACGCAGCAAGGGGAATGAAATTAAATGTACGTCGCTGTGTGCGTGCGCGCGCCAGTGTGCGTGTGTGTGTGGTGGGAAATGAAAAAAGCGCAGAAAATAAAAGGCAAAAAAGAGGCCGGAAAAAAACTAAAGCTTAGCGTATGGACAGCGCGTCGTAGGCGCCGACGTCGCTGCCGGCGTCGCTGCTGCTGCTGCCCAAGTGCAAAGTGTGCTGGGCGTGGCAGCGCGTTGTGGGCGACGCTACGCTATGCATGTGTGTGCATGCACGCGCTTGTTGTTGTTGTTGTTGCTCCCGCTGCTGCTTCTTCTTCTTCTTCTTCTTGTTGCGCTGTCAACAAATCGAGCATAAGGCAAGCAGCGCCGCAGCAGCAGCGCCGTCAACGTTTTTCATATGAGGTAATCGTGGGCAGCGCGCGCTTTGTTTATCAACAGCAACAACAAACAATTTTTTTTTTTCACCTTTTTTTTTCTTAAATATTTTTCTGTGAAATTCGAAATTGCCAAAAGGCAAAACAAAAAAAAAAAAAACAAAACAAAACCAATAAGAACAACAACAGCAGCATGAAAAGCACAGTAAACATTACCGCATCTGGCAGCTACAAGACACACACACACACACACATACATAAGTATGTATGTATGTATAGCGTGGTTGTTGTTGTTGCCGTTCGAGAATTTCTGCTGCGAGTGTATAAAGCAAATGGAATTTTTATGAACAGAGTCACAAAAACAGCGCAAAATGCAGCCAACATTTATTTATAGACCTGCGCGCGAGCGAGACGGCGGCACACAGAGATAGCGTGCGAGCGAGACGCATGACATTCAATGGAGCGCGTGGGGTGAGGGCGAAGACGGCGGAGTGCTGCCGGTTGCCGGAGGCAGGGGGGAGGGGGGTGTCGGGCTTGTTCAGCGCATAAGTAACGGATCAGTGTGCAGACAGCGACGACTAGACACAGACCGCAATAGTAGCAGGGGGAGGAGGGGGGGGGGTGATAGGAGGTGGTGAGGGTAGAGCAAGCGCGCAAGTGAGAGTTGTGCACAATTGTAGACGGCAAAACAAAAAAAAAAAAAATATATATATATATATATATTTCAAGGAATTGTGAAAAATTCAAAATAAGAGCGAGTCTGCTCAACAATATATATATATATATATATACATTATATATATATATAAACATCTTCCACACTAAAAAAAAATAAAAAAAAGTTATTGCAAGGAATCGTGTTTAATACTAAAATACGCAAGTCTGGCCAACAAAGTTGTTACAAATATTAAATAAACATCTCCCACACTAAAAAAAAAAAAAAAAAAAAAAAAAATGATATATAGCAAGGAATCGTAGAAAATACGCAATTCTGGCCAACAAAGTTGTAACACTGACTAAAAATATTATAAATACATCTCCAAAACTAAAAAAAAAAAAAAAAAAAAAATATATATACAGCAAGAAATTGTGGAAAATACGCAATGCTCAACAATGTATATGTATATATGTAAATCTCCCACACTAAAAAAAAAAAATTAAAAAAAATTAAGAAAAA
The DNA here is from genome assembly GCA_035046045.1 of Zaprionus bogoriensis. Lineage (NCBI taxonomy): Eukaryota > Metazoa > Arthropoda > Insecta > Diptera > Drosophilidae > Zaprionus > Zaprionus bogoriensis. The sequence goes on from JAWNOI010000038.1 coordinate 2,903,200, forward strand.
AAATTATTACAAGGAATCGTGGCAAGTCTGGCCAACAACACTGACTATAGTATAAATATATATATGTATTAAGCAAACATTTCCCACAAAAAAAAAAAAAAAAATTATGGCAAGGAATCGTGGAAAATACACAGTTAAAGCGAGTCTGCCCTCTCACATTCAAAAAAAAAGTTGAGAGAAAAAGTTATAGCAAGGAATTGTGGAAAATACGCGAGTCTGGCCAACAAACTCACACAGACTATCAAAATTATACATTTTCCAAACTAAAAAAAGAAAAAAAAAAAAAAAAAAAATAATGACAGCAAGGATTTGTGGAAAATACGCAATTAAAGCGAGTCTGGCCAACAATGTTGTTACACTGACTTATAAATACTATAGTTGTACTATATGCACACACCTATATAATATATAGCTGCGTGATTCACTGACACTATCAATGGCATTTCACAATTCACAGATTTCACAATTGCCAATTACATGAGTTTCCATCGTGATCGCATAGTAGCAGCATTATATCAGCATTATAGCGGGAGTATCTTGTAATCTACAGAGAGGGAAAGAGACAGACAGACAGACAGATAGAGATAGAGAGAGTGACGAACGGCGTGCCCTACTACTATCAGCAGATAGTTCAGTTCGAGCAGCTTATCTATCGATTATCGAGATATAAATCTATTTACGGATCTCAACGCCAACTTTGAACTTTGTGCCGACGCGTGACCTTTGCCTGTGTCTCTCTACCCAACTGGTTTGCCTACTACCACGTATACATACATACATACATATATCTACAATATATATAGCAGCTACATACATTGCCAGATTAGTTACGACAATGTTTTCACTCGTCTTTCGCTTTTCTCTTTCTCTTTCTCTTTCTCTTTGTCGTGCACACGCTTTTCGTAGTTATTGATTTTGCTTTTCATTTTCACTTCTGATCGGCCTATATACTATATATACATATATATATTTATACACGTGTGTATGTTTACATATTCGCGAGAAATATCAATGGCAAACACTGCGCATTTCAGTTTGCTATACTTCGCCAGCCTGTAGATACCCTGTAAAAACAAAAAAAAACAAAACATAAAACCTTCTGCGCCTCTGTCATTTTTCCCTTTTCTCTCAGCTCCTGCTGCCTACTGCATTTAGTAGTTGCAACGACCCTACAGAGTCATGCGCTGCAGGGTATAAACATAAGATCGCACTTAGTTTAAAGTTTCGTTGCTTTTTTTTCAGTTTTCATTTACGATTTGCCATTGAAAAAATGCTACTTAAAATTGTTTAGATAAGATTCAATTAGCACTACGAACAGAGAACAAGAACAACAATAGCAGAAGTAAATTCCAATAAATGAATGGAAGACACTTCAAAGAAAGCAGACAGAAAGAGAAAGGTGCAATGAGAGCAGAATGCCACATAAAGTTCTCAACTTAATAAAAGGAATTTTCGAACTTAATCGAAGTTAAAATTTCGAAGAATTTTGGGGGCTTCCTACTCATCCAGTTATTCCCATTGGATTTCTCGGATTTGGCATGGCTTTTGACACTTCTCGAGCGGAAATAATATTTACAAAGCAAATAAATACGAAACAAAATCAAGAAACAAACACAAAGACCAAAAAAAAAAAAAAAAAAAAAAAGATATATTGAACAAATAGCTTTGTGTTTCTAGGGGCAATTAACGGACCATTTTTATGCCCAATAAATTAATAAACTCTTAAGACGCTGTACATAAAGCAACAACAACAACATGAGGCATTTCAAGTTTTGAGTTGGAAATAAAACGAAAACGCAAAAAAGTTCGCCACGCGCGTGTTAAGAAAATAATTAAAAATTTTTTTTTTTTTTTTTTTGAGTTTTTATTTATAATTTTTTTGCATTTATTTATATACTCAGGGTATTGCTATCTTTATCTTAGTTATTTAAATACACAGGGAATTCCTATTTTTTATTATTGTATTTTATTTAACTTTGTTATTTATAATATAAATAAAGAGTCTCTATATATTATAAAAGCGTATGCTACAGTTTCAGCTATAAATCGGCTTAGGATTCGATTTCTTCTTAATTCTCAAACCGGTTAGGGTTCAAAAACGGTTCCGCTTAAAGTACTATATAGAACTGGGGTTCAGAACCGAGTTCAATCAACGCAAAACATTTGAAAGCAGCTTCGAAAAGCTCAAGCAGGCGGATATAAGCCATGTTATGGGAGTAGTACCTAACAATATGTTATAGTATCTAAAGATATAAGATAAATATGAGATATGCCAAAAGCTATATTCTAGCTTTGTTTGAAGCTTTACTATGAGGCTCACTGACAGAGATACTATGAGCTCTAGGGTATATGAAATGATGTTGTTTGCTCGTAAATGTTTATCAGCATACATGTGTGTGTGTGACACACACACACAGCCATACACACTCGCTGGCATTTGCGCACTTTAACGGAAGAAGCGACAGCGAAATTCCAATGGAATTACGTATGCGTGATTTTTGTTTGATTCTCTTGTTGCTGCTTCTTCTGCTTCTCCTGCTGATTCATTTCCTTTTCTGTTGATTTTATTCTAGATTCGCTTTCGACTTGACATTCGTTGTCGCCTGTCTGTCACACTCTCTGATATGCTTTCTTCGGGGACAAGGCCAAACTTAAAGCTAACTGAATGAGAAGCTTGATGGAAGGTTCTATAGAAATCAAGTCAAGTATTTCAAGTGAACAAACAGCCTCCAATATATCAGGGCGCAGCATTCTATTAGCCTGTACTTAGTAAAAACTTTCAGTCGAAGTTAACACTAACTTTAACCTGCATGTCAACTTTTACGTAAACTTTTTCGCATGGTATATTTCTATTGATGCTTTGTTAAAGAAAGTGGGAGAGAGAGACAGAGTTAACAGGCACTTTTAACTTGTAGTTAAATTTAACACACACTCTAACTTGTAGTTAAAGTTGATGCTTTCATAAGGAGTGTGAGAGAGCGAAAGAGACACAGAGTTAACAGTTACTTTTAACTTGTAGTCAAATTTAACGCGCACTTTTAACTTGCAGTCAAAGTTAATGTTTTGTTACAGTGTGCGAGAGGTAGAATTAACAGACACTTTAAACTTGTAGTCAAGTTTAACATGCAATCTAACCTGTAGTTAAAGTTGATGCTTTGGTACAGCGTGTAAGGAAGAGAGACCATCAGACTTAACACGCACTTTTAACTTGTAGTCAAATTTAACGCACACTTTTAACTTGCAGTCAAAGTTAATGTTTTGGTACAGAGTGCGAGAGGTAGAGTTAACAGACACATTAAACTTGTAGTCAAGTTTAACATGTACTCTAACCTGTAGTTAAAGTTGATGCTTTCATAAAGAGTGTGAGAGAGAGAAAGAGACACAGAGTTAACAGATACTTTTAACTTGTAGTTAACACTCACTCTGAAGCCTACGAACATGTCTTGCTCTGGCAGCGGAAACATACATATGCGTGCGTATCCGACAGTTAGTGGCAGCAGCATGTCAAATTTAACCGTCGGTTAAAACGGCATTTGCGCTTAAAATATGCACACAAGCTTTGCGAACAATTTCCGCTTTTGGCTTGATTGAATGCGCCAGTGTGTGTGCAACTGTGTGTGTGTGTGTGTGAGGCATATGTGAGTGGCTGTATGTGTGTGTGTGTGTGTGCGTGTGTGTATCTGTGTGTTAGTGGTGGTTGCTGGTTGCTGGCATCGAGGCGTAGAGGAGAACGCAGGCACTTGCTAGATTAGTTGGGGTTGATAAAGAGGCTCCTCTGCTGGCGCTGACGCCGATGTGGGATTTCAGCCGGGGCCTCAGGCTGGGCACAAAATGGCTGCCTCGCTCGCACGCGCAACTAAAGCAACAACAACAACAACAACAACAACAACAACAACACGCAACTGCAAAGTGCAAAACTAACTTGACAACAACAAGAGCAACAACAACAGCTGGAAATATGGAAAGGCCGTCAGTACGCGTGTGTGTGTGTGTGTGTGTGTGCTGGCAGAACTAACCACCCACACACACACACACACACACACACACACACGAATACACACAGGCAGGCAGGCAGCAGCTCGACTGACCCGTAGCCCAATTGCACATGCCAATTGCAGAGCAGCATTGGACACCAGCAGCAGCAGCAGGAAGAGGAGGAGGAGCAGCAGCAGGAGCAGGAGGAGCAGGGGGCTGGGGCAGCACGAGGCACCTGGCACACGGAGGCAGCTCCAAAGCTTGTTGAAGCTGTGTATCAATTTCAAAATGGCGGAGACGCACCAGCCTGGAAAGCCAATGCGTGCGTGTGTGTGTATGCTCTGTATGTGGTGTATGCCTGTATGTGTGCGGGTGTGTGTGTGCGTAGCTCGCGCTATTTGGCGGCAGTCAAAAACTTATTCGTTAGCAACGGCACAGTGGCAGACGGACAGACAGACAGACGGATAGACAGACAGACAGACGGACAGACGGACATACGGACAGCCGCACGAACGCATGGAGACAAAATGGCGGCACAAGTTGACAGTTTTCCAGTTGCGGGTGCTGGTTACAGCTTACAGCTTACAGCATTTCCAGCTGCCGAAAATGCAAAGCAAAAGCAACAACAATACACAAGGAGGCCCTTTGCCTCCAGTTGCTGCCCCCGCCAGTGCCCCCACCTGCAGCACCATCCCGCCATCTCTGCCTGCTCCAACTGCTCGCCTTTCCAACTGCCAAAGAAAGCCCCAGACAATCGATTTTATTTTCACAAGCCGCAACAACAATATAAGTAAGAAAAGCGAGGCGGGGGCAAGGCGGGGAAATACGTGCAAAACTGGAAAAATTCTGCTGCAGCAACTGAATTTTCTTTATGCATTTCATGCAGGCGCAGCGGTGCAAAGGACGAGCAGGAGCTGAGATATGCAATGTACAACAAAACATATAACTGAAGAGAGCAGCGAGAGTGAAAGAGAGAGAGAGAGAGAGAGAGCGAGCGAGAGAGAGAGCGGCAATCGCCGAGCGTAAGTTAAAATAATTGTGCGAGAGAAGCGCCTTTAATTAAAGTTTCATTGCTCTCACTCTCTCTCTCTCTTCCCTCTCAATTGGTATAACTGCTGGTGAAATTCTGACAGATCGGCACACTATACCATATACTTTTAAACATATATATATTATTTGCCTATATGTTTAAAAGGAATCTAGTGTGCGTCTAGCCTGCAAGCTATACCCTATGCCCGTATGCCCTATGAGTGAAATTAAATTGGTATAAATATGTATATTTAAATTTTTAGTTTTTTATTACATTATTTTAAGTTAATTTATTTCCAAATCTTTTTTTCATGTTTCGGCTTTTTGTTCATATTATTTATATAATTATATTTTGGTGTTTAACTCTATTGTTTCTATGGTATTATTTAATTTAAATTTGAATTTTTTTTTTTAAGTTTCTTTTTTTTTAGTTTTGTAATATACATTAAAAAAAGAAATTGAAAATATATACATTTTTAATTTACTTTAAAATTATTATAAATTCTTTTTTTTTTTTAATTCTTTGGCTTTTTATTTAAACATATTTCTGTATTTAATTCAATTGTGTATGGTGTTATTTTATTTTTTATATTTTTTTCAAGTTCGTTATTAAAACTCGTCTTTTTATTCAAATATTTTATTTCATTATATTTCTGTTTTTATTCCTTTTTTATAATATAATTTTTTTGTTTTTGTTTTATTCAAACATTTTAATTCATTTATTTTTTATTTATGTATTTATTGCCTTTTTTATGGTATTATTTTTTTTATATTTATTTTTAAGTTTGTTATTAAAACTCTTTTTATATATTTTTGTTTTTAAACTTGTAAGATAAATTTAAAATAAATTGAAAACTATATATTATTATATTTACTATTATTATTATATTCAATTTGCTATATGCTTGTAATTGTAGGGTATCTATGCGTCACCAACGCATTGTTAACTCTCCTCTTCCTTCTATTCGCTTTTTTTTAAAGCTGCGCCCCGAGATGCAATTGGTTACTGCTCCTCGCACTTGCATGTAAATAGGTCGGAGGGTGTGTGACTGTGTGTATGTGTTTGTGATGTGCTGTGTGTGTGTGTGTGTGTGTGTGCTTTAGTGTTTGTTTGAGCTGTTACTCGTGGAGCTCGGAGCCCGTTTATGACGAACCCCTTGGCGACAGCGCTAAAGTCAACAACTTATTAAAATCAGGGAGACACGCACGCAAGCGCCATCTGTCGGCCAAGCGACAACAATCGATATGGAATGCTTACATATTTGTGCAATAAAATGAAATTCTGTTGAGAAGCAAAATTGAAATAGCCGAAAAGCGTTGCTGGAATTCCACCATTACAGCATTGTTTAAAGTTCGTTGAAATACTCGAGATACTTTAGCGCTATATTAACGTATCAGACATATCTAGATAAGACATTCAGGCATCTCTATGCCAAATTTTATAGCTTTCCCATCTATAGTTCTCGAGTTGGCCGCGTCTATGCAAAAGTACACGGGATTAAGCAGATAAAAGGCTTCCTTTTATGCTATAGCCATAAAATGGCCAAAAACTCGCTTAAATCTCGAAATACATCTGCCTGAAACCGTATTTCAAGTGGAAAGCTCCAAGCGATGCTTTTCCACGGCTTTAAATGAGCTTCAAGGGATTTTTCATTATGAAGGGGGAAAAGCCAAAAACCGAAAACGAGGAAAACACATTTCCAGTCATTTGTCAGACTCATGAATTGAGCTGTGAAACATTTTCATTTCGAGCTAACCTAAAAGCACTCTCGCAGACACCCACACACGCACACACACACACGCACACAGTCGTACATTTGGCTGGCGCTGAAAAATATGCTACAAAATTTTTGTTGCTCTGCAAATGACTCGAGAGCCCGAGCCATAAAACCCAACATGAAAGTGGGCGTGCGATGGGGCAGGCGGGGCTGGGCGAGAGTGGTGAGTGGCAGGGGAGTAGGGAGTATGGGGGGGGGTGCTTCGGTCTGTTGCCTGCGATTTCAACACGCACACAGACAAGGGGAGAGACGCAGGCCAGGGCAAGCTGAGGCCACCACACTTGTGGTGTGGTGAATATTAAACACTGTGTTCGTGTGTGTGTGCGAGTGTGTGTGTGTGTGTGTGTGCGGCTGCCAGTGTCTTCGCTAAATTATTTAAAGTTGTGCAAGCGCCGAGAGCATGTAATAAGTGTTTAAAAGGTAACGAAAAGTGGCAGAGAAAAGACAAGAAAACGCAGAAAAGGAGAACGCAAACAAACAAGAAGCAGAAGAAAAGGCAGAGCAAGATGCAAAGAAACGGACAAGGCAAGCGTTGCACACAAGCAAAAGAATTACGAATACATACGCAGGCGTCGCCGACGGAAGCATAACAGGAAGGAGCTACAACGGGGTCGGGGGGTCGAGGGGGTTGGGGGGGGGGGGTGTTTTGGGGGTTTACTTCGAGACGGACACAACGGAAGGAAGGACCTCGACGATTTCTGGCTCTCGTCGCGGTTTGCCCGTTTTTGCCTGCCCTCCATACCCCCCTCTTCCTGCGCTCGCCCCGCCTAACTACGCCCCTGCGTTGCGCTGAGCAAACACATTAAAGCGACGGGAAATTCAATTGAAAAAAGCCAAGAACAAAAAAAAAAGCCGAAAAAACGTGTGGAAAGAGTTACGAGAGGATGCTCGACAGGCCGGGAAAGCGAGCAAGGGGAGGGGGTGGGGTAGGAAGTGGCTTTGGTCATTGGAAGTTTGCCCGAACCTCTGTGTGTGTGTGTGTGTGTGTGTGTTTGTATCTATAACAATTTCCTTGCGCGCGTCTATGTGTATGTGTGTGTGTGTTGTGGCCTGGAATTATGAAATTATTTCAGGGCTTGTCACGCGATTAAAGCTTCGAGGCAAGGCCCAGATGCCAAGCTGAAGAGGCGCACAGGGAGGAAAAGGGCCTGGCCCAGGCCCAGGCCAAGTCAAGGGAAGGAAATCAACGACAAATGTGGCAGAGGGCAGCTCCTTAAGTGCTAATTTATGTGACTTGTACATGGTTTAGCGTGCATTACAATCGCTTCCTCTCTCTCTCTCTCTCTCTCTCTCTCTCTCTCTATCTCGCTCTCTCTTTGGCGCGCGTTCTCGCTATGTTTATCTCTTTCACGCTCTCTATATTACTTGACACGTTCATGCTGTCTCCAACGCAACCATTTAGCATGACCGCAAAACGATTAACTTAGAGTGGAACTAAGCGACTTAGGGTCGCCAGTACAGCCACACAGAGTAAGGCACATATACACAGGCATATGCGCACATACATACATACATAGAAACATGCACATTGACGTGTGAACTGTGGTGTTGCTATCGTTTTCCTATTCTGCCATTGTTGCGTGTACCAACAGTACAGTAGCATAACAGTTTTACAGTATAACAGTATTATAGTATAACAGTATACCAGTTAACTGTATAACAGTACAGTGCTATAAACGTATACCAGTTTAACTGTATAACAGTACAGCAGTATAACAGTACTTTAGTATAAAAGTATAACAGTAGAGCAGTATAACAGTTTATCAGTAAGCTAGTATATCTGTATGGCAATCTAGCAGTATAGCTTTATAGCAGTATAGCAGCATAGAAGTATAACAGTATACCAGTTTAGCAGTATTATATTATATATCATTACAGCAGTATAACAGTATACAAGTGTACTTGTATACCTAAACACCAGTATAATAGTATAACAGTACACCAGTGTAACATTTAACATGTATAACAGTAAACCAGTATAACAGTATAATAGTGCACGCGTTTCAGTATAATAGTAAATTACATTAACAAAACACTAGTACACAAGCACTGCAACTTAACAGTGCACCAGTATAACAATGAAATAGCACAGTATAACAGTATATCAGTATATTAGTATATCAGTGTATCACTAAAAAATACCACAATTAATTAAGTAATAAAGTTTAACTGCTTGATAGTATAAACAAAAAAACAAAGCAGTACGAAAGTATAACAGTAAGGCTGTATACCAGTTGAATAGTAGAACAGCTTAACTGCCACTGGCCGCCCAAACAGTTGATCACATCATGAAGTTCATAAATCAGAAACTTTTCTACAATATGTCAATATATATGTATTACACCTGATTCTAACAAACTTACCGACGCCCCCCCTCCTCTGCCCTCCCTGCTCTATTATAAACTTTTCAACAACAACAAATCAAATAGGTCAATCGGAACTGGAAACTTTTGCGCCCTTTCCCCATTGTTTGCCATCAATAATTGAATTTCCATAATGCCGACTGGCGGGTATATCTCCAGGGAATATCAGCAGAGACCCCGAAGAAATCTTGTTTTTTTTTTTTTTTTTTTTTTGGTGCGTCAAACTTTTTGTTTTTCTTTTTCGACTTTCACTTGTTTTTTTTTTTTTTTTGTTTTGTTTGTATTTTCTGCTACTTACAATATATGATATGGTTTATAGGCGTATATATATTCTGGACTTGTCGTACTCACATCCAACAGATGCAGCAGCATTATAATTTCTGGCTTTTACATAAGTCTCTGCTTCAACTTATTCGTTCTTTTGTTTTCGTTCACTTCACAAAAAAAAAAGCAACAACAAAAAGAAACACTAAATAAAATTTCGGCATTTAATTTTGTCAAGGAGCTGGCCACGCCCCAGTCGCCCAGACAATGTAATGGAAAACTCGCGTTGCTCTTTTTGCGTATCGCGCTGGCCAATGCGGCGTATGCGTAACGCATTAAGCATACGCCACGCTGCACGCAAACACTGCGAGAAATTGCGGCTGTTTAACACATTCAACGTTTGCCAATTAAAGCGAGTACAGAGTGAAAATGAAGCGGGAGGAAGAGGCGAAGGAAGAAGAGTAAGCAGTATGAGTGGGAGTGGCAGGTGGATGGGGAGCAGAAGAATACGCTTAAAAGGAGCGTGGCAGCAAGATGAGTAACATATCAGTAGGAGGAGAATAAGGAGGAAGTGTAAAAGGAGGAGTGAAAGAAGGAAGTGGCAGGGAGAAGGAAGAAGTAAGGTGGAGGTAAACAGAGAAGTAAGAGTCAGAAGAGACAAGTGAGTGGAAGAGGGGAGAAGGAGTAGGAGCAGCAGAAGGAGTTAAAGTAGGTGCAAGAAGAATAAGTAAGAGAAGAGTAAGAAGTACGAAAGAAGAAAAAAAAAAAAAAAAAAACGGAGCAGTCTGTGCGAAAGGCAACGCGAACTTGTGTCAGGTTTATATACACGCACACGCGCGCGCCTGCTTCTGTGTGTGTGTGTGTGAGTGTGCGTGTGTCTTAATGTAAACAGTGGCACAAAGCGACAAAAAAGTACGAACCGTTAACAGACACGAAACACGCGCGATTTTCAACTCCCCAACTCAAAAGTTCCGAATAGACTGAAATGTCCTTCGCACGCAGCGCACTGCGCGGGGCCAGGCGCGACGAGGCGAAGCGAGGCGAAAAGTGCCAACTGGCAACTGGCAACAGCGCCACAAAATACTCAATACCAACACACACACGTACACACACACACAGACACAGACACAGACGAATACACCTCTACCATGGCGAAAGACAAGCGCCGGCAGCGACGTCGACGGCGGCAGCGACAGCGACAGCATCAATTTCCAACTTGCGCTGATAAAAAAAAGCAACAACATACACACACACACACACACATATACAGACACACTCTGACACACACACACACATACACAGCGCACGCAAGGACTAACGGGACAGGGCCGCGATGCCAAAAGCTCTGTCATAAAGCAAACAACTGATTGAGTTTGTTTAGGCCATTGCCAGTGGGCCTAAAGGGGGGCGGGGATGGTGGTAGTGTCGTGGCTGCTACTAACAGGGGCTGCTCTAACTATATGTGTGTGTGTGTGTGTGTGTGTGTATGTGTTATTAGCTAATGTCTGTGTTCGTGTGTGCGAGCGTCTGCTGCGCCTTCATAAATATTGTTTGGGCCTGGGCACGGACCTGGGCTCGGGTTCCGTCTCTTTAAATGGATTACATGGCTTAGGCCAATATCGTGTCAGGACATACGTTTTACATATCTGCGCGCACACACACACACACTTGCCTATGTGTGTGTGTGTGTGTGCCTGTGCTTATGTATTGCTTGTGTGTGCCTCAACTACAGTGTCAATTGCTCGAGTTGGAAACTTGGCTTGAAAATTATGACAAATTTGTAGTGCAAACACATTTACACTGCGCGAAATAAGGCAAGAGATAAAAGCTGAAGAAATAAAAAATTACATGAAAAATAATGCTACATGTTTTTTTTTTTTCAATTATCATAAGTTTTTTATAAAACTAAAACTTGTAATACTTTTAAAAATTTGCCAAAATTTTGTTAAGGTTTTTTGTTGAGAATTGAACATTTTTTATATATAATTAATATAATTAATATAAGATTATTATCTTATTATATACTATATTATAATAATATATATAGATTAATTAATATTTGTAATTTTCTTTCTATATGATTTTGGCCAACTTTAAAAACCTTTTTTTTTTGCCATTGCTGCTAGTCGCAAGGCTTGTGAGTCAGAGCTGCTATTCTCTGCTATTCAGGGCATATCGGTGAGCTTTAACGATTTGCCACAGCATTTTATTTTGGCTCAATGGCAGTGCACAAAGCCAATGCAGTTTGTAGCTGATTGGGGGGAGGTTTGGGGGTGTAGAAGATTTAGAAAGAGACGAACAAAGCGTCGCTCAGGCTGGCATCAAATTAGGCAGGCGAAACATTAACAGCAAGAAAGCGTGAGAAAGAGCGAAATAGAGAGCGAGTGAGAGTAAGAGACAGAGAGAGAGAGAGAGAGACAGATAGAGCTGCATTCCCCCGAGGGGGAGGTGAGTTGCTGCTGCCAGAGCTAGGTAGAAATTGGTTTTGGCCAACTCTTCGGTTTCGCCAGGTGAGAGCCACGCACGCGTCCCTGGGATTGGCATGAAGCTGCAGTGGGCGTACAGCTATGTGCAGGGGGGGGGGGGCAGCTACACGCGCCATCACAGACACACACGTACACACACGCAACGCAACACATAAACAAGGAAATAATTAATGAGCTTGTGTGTGTGTGTGTGTGCGTGTGTGTGGGCGGTTGGCGTTCTGGTGGTTGGATTAACGTTGTGTCTGGACGCTGCCAGGGTCGAATTATGTAACACACAAAGAGCCTTCAACAGCACAACATACGCACGCACACACACACGCACACTCACACGCACGCATCACACGCACATGGCCTGCAGGCAGAGCGCACAAACGAAATTTAATCAAACATTGTCGGCGCCCAAAAATATTTAGTTATGCGGCATTTGCGCCAAATCGAGCTAATTACAAACTTCTATACGATTGAGCAGGGACAGCGCAACGCAGCGCATTGAACCAATTAATTATGCACAAAAGTGCATAATTTCTGTGCTAATTTCGCAACTTGAAAATGACAACTGTAATTGAAATCAAATGAGCCTGCAAATTCCACCAAATAATGCGGCATTGGCTGCAGCAGACATACATAATAATTATAATAGTTATAATAATTTAAGCCAATGCAATATTCATGGAATTCACTTGAAATTTTCCAGCAATTTTCGGCAATTTATTGCAGTACTTTAAGTTTACATTTCGAGCTATTATTATATTATTTCCCTTTTATTTCTTTCAAGTTGAATAAAATTGTAATTTTTTGCAATTTTATTGAAATTTACTTTAAAACTTTCCATTTCGAAAATCGAAACAAAAAAACTAAAACTAATTGCAAATTTCGTTATAGCTTTCAGCTGGCAGCAATTACTTACGGCAAGGACAACGCTGCGTATGAGTGACATGCTTGAAATATTACGTATACGCAAGCCAAAAAATCAAAACCGAGCGCAGTGTGTGTTGGCTTTGCTCCTCTTGTTGTTCTTTGTGTTTCGCAATCAACGTTCGAGTTATAAATGCTAAATGCTAAATCAATAATGTCAAAAGAGACACACACACACACACACACACACACACATACACACATAAAAGCTGAACTCATATATGCAAGCGGATGCTTAAATATTTAAGTAGTTTGCCGAGCGTTTCAGCGGGCTGTGGGAGAGGGGGGGGGGGGCGGTGCCACAGCGGGGCGTGGCTGTGTCGCTGTGTGGGTTAAGGGCGGCTTGTTGGCCCCACAAATGCCAATAGCGCAAAAGTCAGTTGGGGCAATGAAAGAAATGGCCAAAAGGCATACAAACACATGTGGCACACACACGACACTCACACACACACACACACACAGTCGCAGCGACAGACAGTGGCAACGATTTGCCTTTTATGCCTGACACGTAGGTCGAACTGTTGAAACCTTCTGCTCGCTTGCCTCTTGCCCCTTGCCTTTTTCACCTTCCAACACGTGCCCCCCCCGCGCTGCCTCATTGCCATCAATATTTGGCGCCCACTATAAGTGCCACGCCCACGCAGCGCTTATATACCAGGCGACTATATGCTTAAATAGCACATAGATACACACACACACACACACACACCTACACATATTGTGTGTATATATTTTTATAAAGTCTCCTGTGCAAATCGTTGAGGCCTTCTACTTTCTACCTTCCTCCTGCCCCCCTCTGTCGCACGCTCTTTAATGTCTGTTGGGCAACATTGTTACACGGCACAGCGTCTCTGACATACTATTGATTTGTGTCACAGCTAAACCAACTGCGCCACACACACACACACAGAGGCAACTCGATAGTCCCATAGCTTGACCTCACCAAGTTTATCCGCAGTGTCGATCGCATCGATTAACAAGTCAAGCGATCAGCAAGTGATCGCAACTCGTAGTATCTCGAGCTCAAGGTCGTCGTTAGATTTATTAGATCTTTTGGGAGCTACAACTGTGGGCGATCGTTAACTGTGGTATATATTTGGAAATTTTTTTTTGTTTGTGTATCTGTCTTTGTTTATCATATGCTCCGCGCCTCGTCAACATATGCACATTATATTTTATCTGCGATGAATGGACAAGGCTGCAAATATACTGAGTTTTTTTTTATATATACACGGAACTTTCTCACAAATTTGAATTTACTTCTGCTCATAGTTTCAGAGATTCAAGCATTTAAACAGATGAAAACCAAATTGACTCATGGCAGAAATTCTATATCTACTTGTGAGCTGGAAACCTTTGCTTTTCTTCAATATTTGTTGTCTACAATAGCAACATAAGCAAATAAAATTTTATTTGATATATATACACATATTTTCCAATATGCTGAGTTTTTTTTATATATAGGCGGAACTTTCTACCAAATTTGAACTGAATACTACCAACAGTTCAAGAGATTCAATTGTTTTGACAGATATTATAGAGAATAATCATGGCAGACATGCTATACCTACTAGTGGCCTGGGAAGCTATGCTTTCTTCAGTAGTTGTTGTTGTCTACAATAGCAACATATGCATATAGAATTTTATCTGTGATAATTACACATACTTTCAAATATACTGAGTCTTTTTTATATAAAGAAGAAACTTTCTACCAAATTTGAGCTGTCATCTGCTTATAGCGCCAGAGATTAATGCGATAATTGCTCTACTACTACAAATTTAATATAAATATTAATATTGATCTGAAATTATTGTTGTTAAGCTCACTGACACTGCGTGCGAGGTATTCCAAAAGTAGTACAGAACTTAACTTAATTCTTTTTTTTTTTTTTTTTTTTTTGATTTGTAAAAATTTATGAACTTGATAACTCAAGTTGAATCTATAGTATTATATAGATCCGAAACTATACGCATTGTGACTGGACTTTGGAATTCATACAATTCACAGATTGTGCAATTGTATGTACGATACATACAAAGGTGCGTGTGTGCGAGTGCCACAAAATGGGTCAAACTACTTCACAGAAAAGGCGACGACAACGATAATTGTGAAACTGAAAAATCTGCTTCTGCGCTGCGAGCAAGTGACAAATTCAAGGAAAGAAGATGATGATGATGATGATGATGATGATGTTGACTTTGATGATGTGCTTGTGGTGGTGATGGTGATGGTTCATTTGTCGTGACTGTGGGGAGAAAGAGCATGAGCAATTGGCATTGTTGTTGCTGCCGAGTGGCTGAGATCAAATATGGGGAATATTGAGGCAGAAATGTATTTGGCGCACATTGCGTATGAGTAATACGTATGTACTAACTGCCAGCAATTTCAGTTTCAGTTCAGTTTCAGTTCAGTTTCGGTTTCTCGCCTCTTTCTCTGCTCTCTGTTTATTTCTTTTCACGTTCGCACTCGCAATCGCAATCGCCTTTGTTTCTTTCACTCATTTACAATTCAACAATAATAAACGCTGTGGCTGTAGTTGTAGCTGACTTATGGAATTCCATTCCATTCTAGTGATTATGACAAGTTAGCAGCAAGCGATTGGCCATTCCAGCAATACCCTAGAAATATGCTCAGCAGCACTACTCTCTCTCTCTCTCTCTCTCTCTCTCTCTCAATTGTTGCAAGTTTAATTGCCAAACTGCATTACCCTCTGGCAAGGGCATTAATCTAAGAGCAAAACAAATGCAAGAAAAAACCAAAAAAAAAAAAAAATACCAAAAGAAATAACAACAAAAATTGTATCGGAACGCGTATATGTAGATACATTCGCACACACACACACACACAACTTGCACTAGCAAGACAGCCAGAGCGAGGGCGGGGGGAAGTAGCTACTGAGGGCAAGTGACGAGGCAGAGGAGCGAGAGAGCACTAATAGAGCCCCCATAGAGCCAAGCACCTAGCAACAACTGTCGCGTTTTATGTGCATAAGTACATAAGTATATACATATCTGCATGTGTGCGTGTGCGTGTGTGTGTATATAAAGCAGCTCTCGGCTTCAGTCTGTTTATTTATCGTCGCTTTTGTCGTTGTCGTCGTCGTCGTGGATTTTGCGCAAGTATTTCGAAACTGAAACTCTATTTGCTCTTCAATGTTCCCATTTGGTTTGGCTTGCGCGATTTGCTTGCCACTCGATAGAGATGCCGATTCCACAGCGATATATATACGTGTACATATCGAGGAATCGACCTAGCCCCAAAATGAAGGTTAATTTATGTTTCAACACGTATAACTTTCCCCCCAAGATAGTTTCGACTCCATTCCAAGTGAACTATTCAAATTCAATGGTCACAGTCTGCCGCACATATGGCATTATTTATAGTATTGTCTAGTATTGTATATTATCCTCAAGCCTATAACCGAGTTCAACTCACTTTGCGACTAGCAAGCGCAATCGAATGATTCATTCCAACGAATTGATTCAGCTGAACACAAACTTACCTAGAATGAAAGAAGAGAAAAGAAAAAAATATGATTAAAATTTGAAAGCACAAAAATAATCCAAAATATTTTTTTTACATTTTTAAAGTATTTAAGGCAAGTCAAAATTGAACTTCTGCAGCATTGTTCCTATAGCATACATAAGTATATCGTGTATAGTGGTATTAAAAAGTGGGCGTAATTGATGGCATATTATAGCTAGCCGATCTGAAGCATAAATTGCTCTAGATCATAGCGCAATTTAATTATATATTAATATGTTAGATCATTGCCATAGTTGTATTGAGTTTGATTACTGCATAATTTTATAGACCTTGAACCAGAGTGTAATAGCTACAATTTACTATATATTCCACTAATTTTGCCAGTATCGAATTTCTATATATCTATAGAAACCAATTGTAAAGTTGCAGCTACACTGCACTCTTAAGCTTAAAGAGTGGGTTTTTTTATAGATCAAAAAATATTATATACATTTTTATTTTATGTTATATTTAATTTTATATATTATATATAAATTATTTTATTTATTAATATTATTATTATATATTATTTTCATTATTATTATCATAAACATTGTTATATATTATTATATAATATATATAATTATTCTTTTTTAAATATTATTTTATACTTATTCTATATAGTTGTCTTCAAACTGTACTATTTTCAAAACTTGCAAGCATTTCTTTTATTTTTTTCTATGTCATACAATAAAATTGTGGTTTGGTCATTGATTGCATGCCATGACAAATGGGGCAACAACCACACAAACAACAACAACATCGAAAACAATTCAATAAAGACTGCGCAAAGTTTGTAGTATGTAAATTTCTTTGCCTCTGGCCAAACGGCAGAGGGCAAAAGTATATGCACACAGCACACACACACACACAGGTATATACATCTGCATATAGAGTTCTTTGAAATCATGTGTATACATATATATTTTTTTATATATGTATATAATTTTTATATATTCGATATACGCGCCTCAGATTATATAAATACGAAATTCAATTGAAAGTCGTTCAAGTGCAAAATGCGCGAAAGAAAACAATGAAAGCAAAAACAAAAGAAACAGCAACAGCAACAACAACAATTAAAATCAAAAAGCTTCGACTGTGATTGCATTTGTTGCATTAAGCGCTGCAGAAGGGCGAGGGAGAAGACTGACTGAAAGAGAGAGGGAGAAACAGTGAAGCAGAGAGAGAGAGAGAGAGAGAAGACAGCGGCAAGCAGAGTGAAATAACTGAGTGAAGAGCAAAAAAAAAGCGTGTGGGAGAGCAATGGATATGCACACACTCACACAAATACACACACACACACACACACACACACAGATCATTTATATACTTGCAGTTGGCGTGCAATTGAAATTGTAAACAAAAATGTCATAGATGAGGAAAAAGTGTGAAGCAAATTGTTCATAGTGTACTTCAATGCAATTGTATCTAGATACATTTCTGAGAAGCGGCGCAGAAAAAGAGAGAGAGAGCGAAGGGTAGGCAGCTAAAGCTTGGGATTATCTAGCGGTTGATGAGTGGAATGATAGAAAAGGAGACAGAAGAGGGAGAGAGAAAGAGAATGTTAAAATGTGTGAGAGAGAGAGGAAGAGGGAGAGAAAGGCAGAGAGAGAGAGAGAGAGAGATTGAAGGAGAAAGAGGGAGGGAGAGAGAGACACAGAATAAGAGAGAGAGAAAAAGGGAGAGAGAGGCACAGAATAAGAAAGAGAGAAATAATAAGAGAGAGAGAAAGAATGAGAGACAGAGAAAGAAAATGAAACAGAAAGGGAAAAATAAAAAGAATAAGAGAGAACGAAGGAGAGAGAGGAAGGGAGAATGAGAGAGAGTGAGAGTATGGAAGAGAAAGACTGAAAGAGATGAAAGGAGCAAAAGAATAGATAGAGAGAGAGAGTTAGATAGAGAAAGAAGATAGCGTGAGAAAGAAAAAGTGAGTGAGTGAGAGACAGAAAAACTGAAGAAGAGGGAGAAAGTGAGAGTGTGAGAGAATGGGAGTGTGTGCGATAGCAAGAGAATTCGAGTGTGAGAGAAAAAGAATGAGAGAGAAGGAAAGAGAAAAAGAGTAGAGAGAGATAGAAAAATACAGAAAGAGTGAGTAAAAAAAATAAGAAGATATGCAAGAAAAGAAAAGAAAGAAAAGAAAAATAAAGAGTGAGAGAAAGAGTAAGAGAGCGAGTAAATGAGTGAAAGATACGGAGAGAAAGTGAGAGAGACAGAAGTAAGAGAATGAGAGAGTAAGAAAGAGGAGAAAAAATGATAGGAACAGCACTAAACTGAGAAAGAGAGAGCGTAAGACAGAGTGCAAGAGTATGAGAGAGTTAGGAAGGGATAGGACACAGAAAGGGAGAAAAACAAGTAGAGAGAGATAAAGGGTAAAAAAGAGACATGTTGTACAGAAGAAGAGCAGGAAAAGAAGAGCAAGGGGGAGAGATGAAGATTGCAAGATATAGTAATTAAAGTGATGTAGGCATGTAGAAGTGTGGGGCAGATACAGATACATATCGCTAATGGCATATGGAGACATACGAATTCGACTTGATGCGCACTCAATCGCAATCGCAAATGCGTTTCTCTGATCTGATCTAAAGTAAATGAAATAAAGAGTCTTCACTCGCAAAGGTCTCAAAATGGTTTGAGCTACGATTTGGCAATCGAAAAGCGTAGATACATTACGTTAATGCGACTGCTTAAGCCTTTGCCAAATTGGCTTCACTGCGTTCAAGTCGATTGCAAACAATCAACAACAACGACAAGCTAAAACTGTCGCTTTGCTAATGACAAAAAAGATACGAATTTGGATTTGGTGTTGGTGTTGGTGTTGGTTTCGTTGTTGAAGTCGGCGTCGGATTCGGTGTCAGATTCGATTTCTCCTCGTGTGGAAAACGCAGCGCAAAGACAAAGAGGAAAAGCAGAAAATCAAAAACAAATTATCGCTGCACATAGTTGCTAGACATATATATATATATATATATATTTTTTTTTTTTTGTATATATATATATATATGCATTTTTATTGTATGTGTATGAAAATGAAAATTGCAAACCAGTTTCTGCACTTGTCAACCGGCAGCAGCTCGAGCTATTTATCTGTCTCGGATTTGGATTTCGTAGATCGAACGAGCTGAACAATCGAGAGACGCAGACACACACACACACAGACAGAGAGACAGACAGATAGACAGACAGACAGGCGAAATCATTTCAATTGGGTCACAAATTGCAAAACGTGGCGTATGAGTAATTTACAATAGTGCATATTACAACAGCGAGCAGGCTGGCTATAGCCAGAGTCATAGCCCGAGCTATAGCTAAACCTAATTCCAATTTCAATTGAAACTTTTTATTTTTTTTTTTTTTTTTTTTTTTTTGCGCTGAATTTGGCTGTCGATTTGCACACAGTTCACAATTCCCACATCGCTCGACCCAACGACGACGACGACGACAAAATGTGAATTGCACGAATGCCACACACATGTGTATACAGATTCATGTGCATATATATATATAAATATATATACTATATATACATATGTATACTCTATATGTATGGCATGTACTGGCGAGTGTATCTCTCGCCGCTTTTGCTGCCTTATAAATAGAAATCGCTGTGAAAACACGAGCACAGTAAACTGATAAGCGCTAAATAAATACGCTTACTTTATGCATGCAGCAGCAACAACAACAACAACCACAACTACTACTACTACTGTTACTACTACTGAGCTTGGGGTTAACTGGCGTAGTGTTGTGCGCGGGAGGGTCGAGAGGTGGTCGTGCTGTGGTGTAGGGTCGCGAAGCATAGGCAAGTATATCAACAACTGAGGCCTCAGGTCGCTGCTTAGTCGCTTAACGGAACGTGCTGGCAAAATTATAATAACTGAGCGAGCGAGAGGGCAAGCTGGTAAACAGCAGGCGAAACTCGAACGCAAATACCCTGTAAGCAGACATGTTGCCCATGGGTTTGTTATGCAGCAGAAAATAATACTGCGTCAGCTTAAAAAATGTAAAAGTTCTGCTGTCAAAGCTGTTAGAGTTAACAGCAGCAGTGCTATGTTATGCTGAGACTGTTAACTTTTCGTGCTGTTATGTGCATTATGTTAATGTTAACTGCTATTTTCGCTGTTAACACTTTAACAGTTGAGAAGTTTCACCTGAAATTGGTGAAAAATCTAGTAAAATGTGTGCAATTTTTATTGAGAAAAACTGAAAGTTTCCCCTTTTTTTTTGTATTTAAAATTAAAATATTATTTTTTCAAATATTATGAAAAATAAAAAAAAAAATGTTTTTTTTCTATGTACACGCAGTCTTTATTTGATATCTCACTTTCTGCTAGTATCAGACTACTATATACCCCTTATATTTACGCAAAACTGACAAGTAGCAGATTAAAAGACAAAAATACGAACTTTAACTGGAATTATTTATGCGACAGGAGTAGAACAACAGAAAGGTGTGACAGCCAACTTGCATTTATCAGTCAGTCGGTCGATCGGACCAGACATACCCAACCACTGTGACTCTGATAAGATCTAATTGCGCTCGGGGCGCAAAAAAAAAAAATTAAAAAATACAAAAATACAAAAAAAAAGCGACAATCGTTTTCAGTTGTAACTGTAACACAATTAGCTGCGACTATATGCAGTATATATCTTTTTGTTAGTCGACTGTGCACATGTGTTTATGTACTGCGTACATACATACGTATTCCCATGCGGATACTCTATGTACTCGCATATAAATCAAATTAGTTGCCGACAATTCTATTGTTATTGTTGTTGGTATTTTTTGTAGTTGTTGCTATTGCGGTACCAGTTAAATGACGTCAACGTAATCGAATCAAAGCTAAATATTTATACACACACACACACGTTCGTACATGCACAGACATGCACAGAGACATACAGACATGCTCGTGCGTTTATAAATAGCCCAAATTCATATTAATGGGTCGAACAAACAACAATAAAACTACAACTACAGCAAGAACAACAGCAACAACTCGATTCAAGACACAACACAATTAGAGGCGAGTGAACGGCTTATCGAGTAATCGATTGGATTGATTAGCGCATAAGGCAATTGCAAATGCGGCAATTCTATTGCCTGGAATTCTTATTAATGGGACGAATATCGATTCGATTTCATACAGTTGCACTGCTATCGATAATTATACTCGATATGCTGACAACGCAAACTGTTTGCATTTGTCAGAGTATCAACTGAATGTTTCGCCAAACTTTCTATATTCATTTCAATCAGTAATCGATAAGCAATCGATAGGTTTCATCAAACACATTTAAGCTAACTTCAGATTTATCGATTATTCGATATATTTCAACCGATAATCTTTTCATATTAAAACGACTTGATATGAAGGCATATATATGCATATATGTTATGTATACGCCGATAACATTATCGATATTTGTTATCGATTAACAGCATTTTGATTTGAGTTATCAGTTGACAGCATTTTAATATTGATATTTGTTGATGTACATTTCAATGAACCTATTTATCGCTTAGGATGGTTCGATAAGTATGTATATCGATTAATGTTATATCGATACGCATGTTATCGATTGACGGCATTTTGATACAGTTATTTATCCACATACGGTTTTTCGATAATAACAGTCAGCCATGTAAGACACTTCGATAAATTTATATATCGATTAACGGCATCTCGATAATTATATTTACCGATTAACGCGACATTTCGCTCAATATGCAGAGCGCAAAAATTGCCCAGTTTACAGCTGAACAGATACACACGATACATTCACTTCCCAATAATTTCCGGGACAGAACATAAAAAAGAGATAGCGATAACAAGATAGCAGAGTCGCTGTCCAATACGCGGCAGCATCTTGCGATATTGCTGCAATTATGGGGCTGCTCAGCATAAGCGCGCAGCAGAGACGCAAACAATATTTAAAACAAAAGAACACAAAAAACGAAAAAGAAAAAAAAATGAAATACAAAGCGAGCGTTAAGCGGAGCAACCAATGAACAAGAAGAGATGATGCGATGCTGGTGGAAGCAGCGAAAAAATACAGCAAAATTCGTAGGCATGACAACAGCAACATGAAGAAGAATAATAAGAAAAAGAAGAGCAGCAGCAAACGCTGAGAACCCATTCCTGTTCCTGTTTCAGTTCCTGCAATCGCCACTCGTCCATTGCTTTACCCTTGCCTGTGGCTGGTCATAAAGACTTGCTCATAAAGCACACGCACTTGCCCAACAACTAGCATAACTAGAGAAATTTAGTCGATCTATCTAACTATGATATATTATATATAACTAGTACCTATATTCATAAAAATTAATCAGCTATAGATATTGACTAGATCTCAGCTCTAGGCAGCGCCAGATCGCAAGCCTAAATCAATAGATTCTGCTCACAAATCACAGGTATAGTCCCCTTGAAGCTTATGGAAATAAATCCGAGCTCTGCTATATGCAATTCGCTCTTATTAAAGTTAGCTACACATATTATCAGAAGCGCTGAGATTGCAAAATTATATATTATATGCACATTATATATAGCAACATCTAAGTTCTCAGCTATATAGAGACTTGCTGCATATGTTCTCAGTTATATACTGTTATAATTAATTATAATTCTTCTGTATAATTCCCAAATTATATACATAAATTTATTTATAAATTATTCGGATTCTTTTATATACTGCACTTCTATCAAATTAGTCTTAGATACTATTGTTTAAATAAATATGATAAATACATCTTGTATACAACACTTTTGTACGACTATAGCGCATAGTCTGCATTTATAGAGTATACCCCGAAAATTACTCAATTTTTTGAGTCGTTTTGGGCAGTTCTCGTTATACATTAATGAAAAAAAAAGTTTCGTTTCTTTTTGTTGTTTTCTTTTTTTTTTTTTTTTGCTCAGACGTCGCGAATATATTGATTTTTTTTTTTGTGGATTTTTGGGGGCTTTTCATAACACTTAAGAGGCGTATCTGTTAGATACAGAGGCGAGCGCAGTCGCCTGGCATGGCAACAGCGCTGCGAATGTATCTGGCGGATGCATGGACACACGCCACGGTGAGAGCCGCGACTTTCGGTCGTATTTCTCTATGCAACTTTTCGTGGCAAACCCAAAAAAAAAAGAAAAAAGAAAAAGGAGGAAGGTGGAAGGTGGTGAGGCGGCAAAGGGGAAATGGAAAATCACACAAAAAGAGCAGCAGCAGCGGAGCAGCAGAGCAGGCCCTGTTTGTGTATCTACAGCAACAAAACGCAGGACAGGAATCGCGCTTGTTATTCTTGTTGTTGTTGTTGGTGGTGCTGCTGCCGCTGCTGGTCGCAGTTGTCGCCGCGTTGCGCCGTTCCATTTGTATTGTATCTACAAGATACTCACACACACACACACCGAGAGAGAAGGAGATACCGACACATACGTATGCTTATTTACATACATAATGTACTCGGACTCAACTCAACTGTACAGATTCAACTACCAGCAACTTTTTTCTTTCGTTTTAAGGAAAGCGCCCCAGCAGCAACAGCAACAGCAGCAGCAGCAACAACAACAACAACCAGATGAAACGATTCGAGACACAAGACTCGAGAGTCTTGAGAGGACCAAGGCGTAAGCAGAGTTAAGTCTCAAAAGACGATGACAACACAAAGACAAACAAACAGACACTCGCACACACACACACACACACACACAGCCACCTGACAAAACCCAGAGCTAAAACACGCTTAGCTTGCGTTTAGCTGGGCAATTGTTGGGGGCATAATCGGATTTGGTTTAATATATTAATGCTGATACTGCAAAGTATTATGTAGTGTAGTAGAAATAATAATAAATAAATCAAAATTTGACTAAGAATATAATTTTTTGTACTTTGTTTATTGTTTTATAGAAATTTGTATTTATTATGTTCTTTGCAACTGTTCAATTGTTTTTTTAAAAATAATCAATAAATGTTTAATTTGTTTTTTATTATTATTATACATTTTTATTATTAATTATCATTATTAATTTGTATTATTAATTATTATTATTATTAATTATTATTATCATTAATTATTATTATTAAATTTTATTATTATTAATTTTTATTATTATTAATTATTATTATTATTATTATTTGTATTATTGATTGTTATTATTATTAATTATTTTTGTTGATTTTTTCTTAATTCATTTGTTACTATCCATTGTTTTTATTTTTTTATTTATTTTTTACTTTCAATTGTTTTTATTGGCTTTATTTAAAATTTAAAAAAATCGAAATGCATCATTGCAATTGACAAACTTGTCGGCTGGATTGATTTGCTTTGGCAGACAGCGTGCAGCATAAAGCTTTTTTGTATGCTGCAGCGAGCAGAGCAGCAGCACAACTCAACACTGATCTGTGTCTGTGTGTGTGTATGAGTGAGGTGTATTTGTGCCTGCGTTATGCGAGTGTTTATTGGTTGGCCTGCAGTCGCAGTCGCAGTCGCTGCCGCTGCTGCTGCCACCGAATGCAGCTGTCGACAGCGCAGCTTACGCATGTGCGTCAGCCTGGAAACTGCTAGCAACTTTGAGCCGTACAGCAGTGGCAGCGCAGCAGCAGCGCAGCAGCAGAGCAGCAGCAGGCACAACGAAGTCTCCAAATGGAAGCTCTGAAGCTGCAGCTAAAAGTCGAAGCGAAGCTGTTGCCGAAGCTGTCATAATTGTCGTGCGACTGTGTGTATCTGTGTGTGTGTGAGTGCATACACATATGCATACATGCATTTGCGCTTGCTTGTGTGTGTGTGTGTGTGTTTGTGCGCGCTTGCAATGCATTCTGATAACATGCAGAAATTAAGCATGTAAAACAAATACAAAACAAGTGTGGGCGAGTTTTTTCAATCGCTGCACAGGCGAAAGCCAGAGAAAGAGGAACGAGTGAGAGCGTTGGCGAGAGCGAGAGGAAGGCACAGAGAGTGCTGCAAAAAAGTGCTGCTGGATTGAAGGGAGCGATTGGAAAGGTAGCGTAGGATAGCGGGTTGGGGGGGGGGGGGGGGGTTGACTGCCTTTATGTGTGGTTGGGGCAGAAACTTAACGAAATGCTCTAACATGAACGTGGGGCATGACTCACTGCAGTCCAATTGGAATTGAGTTCAGCTGGGTAGGCGAGAGAGAGAGAGAGAGAGAGAGAGAGAGAGGGAGAAAGAAGAGAAAAGGAGCAGGAGAGCGCGCAAAATGTGTTTAAAAAATTATTATCGAATGGAATAAGTCATAAATCATGTTAAGAAATGTGAATAAATTGATAATAAAAATATCTAAAATACTCTACTATGAATATAATTTTAAAATAATAATAAAAAAAAAATTAAATAAGTATATATAATATATAATTTTAGTAATAATAATAATAATAGTAATAATAATAGTTATATTAATATTAATTAATAATAATTTTGATAATAGTAATAGCAAAAGTAATAATATCAATAATAGAGATAGTAATAGTAATCAAATTAATAAAAGTGATAAAAGTACTAATAATAACTTAATTTAAATAACTTAATAATAAACGAAAATAATAATATAAAATTAATAAAAACAATAAAATAAAATCTTTTAAATTAATAAAAACAAATAATAATTAAATAAATAAATCCAAAAAAAAAACAAAATAAAAAATATCTAAAAATAATCTTATATAACGAAATCCAATTCAATTTCTTTGTCACTTGATTTTAAATTATTTCAAAGAAAAATCTCAGACTAAAGCTTGTCTGGAACAATCTGGATTGAGTTAACAGTGCAAAGGCGTAATATATTTCCAGAAATATCTGAATCTAGTTTAAAGCAACTAAGTAATTTTCAGAGCAGAGCTTTTGTTCAGCTTTACCTCGATCCAGATCTAGGCAGTTCAAGCTGTGTTTATCTATAAAACTATGTAGGAAATAGTTTGATATTTATGGAAATCTATTATCAGATATATAGGGGCTGTCAGAGATATATATGTATATATATATATATATATATATATGGATGCTTCTAGTTAATTTCCAGACACTTGCCAGCAGTCAGATGAGTCATGCAGCCAAAGTTCTATATACCATAGTGCTGTATATGGCAGATATGCTATATATAGATATGCTTTATACATGCATATATGCCATAGAGTAGTATGCATATTGCGGGGCTTATCTACTTAGTTTGCATTAAAAAAAAAAAAAAAAAGCAACTCAAGAGCCTGCACTACGTTGCTGCGCTTGTGTGTGTGTTGTGTGTGGGAATGTCTGTGTGTGTGTGTGTGTGTGTTTGTTGTATCTGTGTGGGTTTCAAAGGGTTCGCGAGCAGGCGTTGGCTTGAAGTGTGTGTGTGTTGATGTATTAGTGTGTGTGTGTGTGTGTGTGTATTGGCATGTGTGTGTGTGTGTGTGTGTGTGTTGTGCGCTTTTTTATTCGCTGTACTCGCACTTCGCATGACGCACTCGTGACGTATGAGAGACTCTTGGGCAATAGCGTATTTTTTCCATTTTCATTTTCACTTCTTGTTCTACTCGTTGTTGTTGTTGCTGTTGTTGCTTTTGTTGCTTTTGTTGTCGCTGCGGCTTTTCTCGTAGGCGCTAACTGCCACAGATGCGGCGCAAATTGTGTCCCTGTGTGTGTGTGTGGAAAGGGGTTTCTTTCTGCCTCTGCTGCCACTGCCTCTGCTCCTTCTGCCTTCCATCATGCTCCTCTCTTCCTTGTGCGTTCCCTTTTAGCAAGGGGCTACTACAAACATTCACCAAAGCGTATAACAAAAATATTAAAAAAGC
The DNA here is from genome assembly GCA_035046045.1 of Zaprionus bogoriensis. Taxonomy (NCBI): domain Eukaryota; kingdom Metazoa; phylum Arthropoda; class Insecta; order Diptera; family Drosophilidae; genus Zaprionus; species Zaprionus bogoriensis. Next base: position 2,930,312 of record JAWNOI010000038.1, read on the forward strand.
CATGTGTGTTTGTGTGTGTGTCTGTCTGTGTGAGAGAGTATAAAAGCGCGCTATGTATTTGCATTTTGTTGCTATGTATCTACAGCCAAAGCTGTAGCTGTAGCTGTATCTTTGGCTGTAGCCCCAATGTGTGCACAATTGTAACTTCGGCAGCGAAAAGCAGACAAAAAACTAAGCACAACCATACACACACACACACAGAGGCAGAGCGGGGGACACCTAGCTATGTATTGCAATGTATCTATGTATCTGTTGTACTTAGCATGAGGTCAGATTCACACGAAATGTTAGTGGAACACGGCAGCAGCGAGTCAAGTGGGTCGCAGCGCATCTGGGCAGACATTGCGGGGTATACCGCCAGCTCATCAGCTCAACAAAATATCTTTTAATATTATATTGAGATTTTTTATGCGGCAGATACACTTTCAAATGTTAAAAGTTCTAAAAAATGCCAAAAGATACAGAAAAGCTAAAACATAAAGAGATGCCTAGAGATACAATTGCAGCTAAAAGATACAAATTTGTTTATTAAAACAACTTAAAGATACAAATATATCCAGAAAAAAAATTAACCCTAGCATGGAAGTTAAAAGATAGAAGTAGAAGCTATATATAGTAGTATAGCACTAAAAGATACAAATATATCTTGAAGTTACAGACAAGCTTTGGCGCACAGCGAGGCTTAGCAGCAAACACGAGCTAAGCATAACTGCTAAAATATACAGTTATATCCTGCAGCAACTCTCAAGAACGCAAATATATCTACAAGATACAGATACATTTTTTGTATGCCATCAATTGTCTAGACTAGACCTTTCGAGGGTATTCTGATGTGTAGCTGCAACTATACCATATATCAGGCATACCATCATCCCACTCTAGTATCCGCGAGATACTACAATTTCCCGGGCTTGAGTTTAGATACAATCCCGAAGAGTTGCGGCTTAGTTTACAGCAAATACTTGACATTAATTCGACAGAGCTTGCCCGAACGCACACTTGACATATTTGCCCAGAGTAGTGCTCTATCCATCTCTCCCTTCCTCTCTCTCTGTCACTCTCTAACGTGTATCCATCAGATACAGCTAGGTGTATTTACAACTGTAAACAGATACTTAGATAGAATTTCATTTATGTCGTGCACGTCATTTGGCAATGGAAAATTAACAAGAGGCAAAACGGAAATGTATCTACAAGCGCGTGCATATGTCCACAGATACATATGTGTGTGTGTGTGTGTGTGTGCGTGTGTGTGTGTGGTTGTATCTAGATTCATACGTGTGCCATATGTGCATATGTGGCGTTATTATTGCGCTCATTTGCTGCGTATCTATAGCTGCTTAGCGCTGTATCTGTATCTGTATCTATGTATCTTTGTATCTTTGTATCTCTGTTGCTTTTTAGCTTTGTATCTGTAGCCATGCATGTGCCTATTGCCGCGAGTTTGTCTGCCTGCGAGTCTGTTTGTATATTTTTATAAGCGTGCATTGAAGATAATTGAATGAACAAAATATTGCCGAACTGAGTAAATGACGACGGGCCGCAACCTCGCCCCGCCCCGCGCCACCTATCGAGTGGACTCGACATGCACAAACACATACAGCGGCAGCGTGTAAATAGTAGGACGAAAGACAGACACACACAAAGACAACGACGAAGATGGGAGACGATGGAGAGACAACAACAGCAGCAGCAGCAGCAACAGCAACAGCAACAACAACAACAGCAGCAACAACATCAAGAACAACCCTCGAAAATGCCGCCGTAACCCAAGCCCAAAAACTCCGGGCCAAAAATACTTTTCCAAAAAAGGGCAAATAAATGAAATTAGATTGCAAACGAACAGAGAGAGAGAGAGAGAGGCAGAGAGAGATAGAGAGAGGACAGCAGTGGGGAACTAGTGGCCAGGGGGAAAGGGGGTGTGGAGGGGCGTACCGACTGATGTCAGTTCGGAGCTGCCGACGACATGTTAATTACGCATTGAATATTTTGCCTTTTCCTAGAGAGAAACTTTGTGCTGCGTGTGCTTGTGCCGTAATCGCAATACGACAAATATACGCAGTATCTCAGCGTGATACGAGTGGCAAGAGGGGAAGGGGTTAGCCAGCGTAAGGGCAGCTACGACTCCAGCACACACACACACAGAGAGAGAGACATAGAGCGGGGGTTAGTTTTAGCTGGACATAAACTGCGCATCCGAAAATTGGACAATGCCAAAGGCCTGCCGCACTCCTCTGCTCCTTTCCTTTCGCTGCCACTCCCACCTACGGCTACTCCCACCTCTACTGCCTGCAATCGAATCGCATGGCCCAATGGAAAATGCCGGAACATATTGCAGCAACAACTTAAACTAAAACTAACAACAACAGCGAGCAGAAGCTACGTTTACGGCCAAGAGGATTTTATGGCTTACCACTTACGGTCTATGGTCTACGGTTTTACGCCGCAAATACCGTAGCTCGCTGCGATTCGGTTTATATGACGTATATACGCCCATTATCTAGCCCTCTCTCTCTCTCTCTCTATCTCTCTCAAACATTGATTGAAATGACATTGGGCTCATCAAGTGAGCGTATCATTCGCCTACATTTCAACACCGACAATAACCCCCTATTTTTTCCCAACTCACTTCTAGCTGCTGACTAATCGAACTACTCAAATTGCGTATGCCAATTATTCACTGGGTATTGCCAGTGTATTGGGCAAATAGAACATTTCAATTGCACAAGCCGAAGCACAGATACCCTACAAGCAACTCGGGCCTATGGGAAATCTGTTGCAGCTTTATAGCTTATATATTCCACAAAAGCTGAGAGTTGAGCCTCAGTTTACTGCATGCTTTTAAATAAATAAAGTGAGCGAGCATAGCTATGAAATACCCTGCAAGCACTAGTCGTAATGGGCATAATGAGTTCATGTAAAATAAATTTCATAATTTTTAGTACTTTTACTAAACCAGATTAAACGTACTTAGAGCTCAAAATATAAATTTGCATAAAAAATGCAATTTTTAATTAAGTAATATATTTATTTTTAAATTAAAAAAAATTTAGCAAATGTACTGAAATTAAAAACAAAGCCCCGTTTTTTGTTATAGTCAAGCAAGTTGTAAATTCAACTAAGGTAAAAAAAATTTTGTTTTGAAGTTCTAAAAATATTTTTCAAATTTACAAAAAAAAAATATATATATTTTTTTTTAACTTAAACAATTGGCTGATAAATCGCTAAAGCTAAAGGTGAAATACGCATGTTTTTCGACAAAAGTTATAGAAGTTGAATTCAGAGTAAAAAAAAAAAAAAATTTTCAATTAAAAAAAAATTTATTTTTTTTAACTAAAATAACTTGCAGCAAAATCGATAAGACGACAGAATCATACCAATGTAAAGACATTCCAAGCGAAATTGGCATGAGTCGAAACAAAGTTATGGTAGTGGAAGTCGAGGTATTCTCAAAGGGTGCAAGGAGTTTTAGAGAGTTGGCAGCTCTCTGCGATACACTATGTACCTTATCGTTATGTACACTTCAAAGCAAAACCCTTCTGCTCCGCTAACCGCCCCCCCCCCCCCCCTCCCTCACTAGAAAATATGCCTTGATGCAAACAAACCAAACTTTTACCAAATTTGTTGGCTTTCAATGAGGTTTTTCGAGCACCCTCGAGTGAGAAGTGAATCAACCACCTAATTGGCCAGCAGGTGGTGTTCTTGGTGGTTGCCCCCCACACACTCGCACACACATACACACACACACCCGTAAATATTTATAGCCCAAGGCGCGTACTTGTCGTAACTGCAAGATGACGCATAATTTTGGCAGAGCATATAGCCGAGCTCTATATGCACATGGCAATCATCTGTGGCTATCTGGCTATATAGGCATATGTACATACATTGCCAGTGCAACTGGGTATATAGCCGACGCACATAATGGCGTCGCTATAAAAGGCTCGACATGTATTTATTTATTTAATATTGACATTGACATTGAAATGCATTTTTGCAGTGTGTCATAAAAATAGCGAAAGATACGGCTACAGCTACAGCTTGAGATGCGGATACAAAGATGCAGAGAAATATACAGATACAGATACAGATACAGCTACAGTTTATGTATTGTATGTACTCAAGCAGATAGCCGAGATTTCAATTGCACTTGCAGTTGCAAAAGATACGCACTTACAGATACAGATACAGTCGGAAGTTATAGATACACAGCTGCACAGGCACAGATCGTGTGCACTCCGGCTGCAGATACACAGCGAACAGGAACGTGACTAACCGAAAATTGTATTCATCGTTGGGCGACAGACGGTCGGTCGGACCGTCGTGTCGGTAGGTTTGTCCTTCGGTTTCGCCTGATTGCTCGCCCGACGGACAGCGAGCAAGAGACAGCGCTGGGGGAAGTCGGGCGGGGGGAAAGGCTATGGGTAAGGGAACCAGGAAACCAGCCTGGTGACGCACAAACAATGCGCTGCCACACACACACACACACAGTTAGACGGCAAATGCTTAATAGCTGCTTGTCCCCTCAAAATTTGTCATATATAGAGACGGCTGCAGCGATATGACGCACGCTGCGACAATTCGATAACTCGACAAACAAATCCAGCAACAATTCAAAAGATTCAACCGAAAAACAAACTCAGAGATGAGGCTCAAGGCTCAGCATTGTTTCTATCTGATGCTGTATAGCTATATGCCATATATACTTAATTTTAGCTCGTCGATCGATAACGATTACAGTGCAATGACACAATTGATAGCATGCAATTAACTATCGATATAGTTTAATTTCGTTGCACACGTTCATATTAATGGCATAATATCGTTTTTTCTTTTAAATAACTCTATAGGCTTTCTACATTTTTGCACCTATCGATAACGATTGTAGAACAACTAAACCTATTTCTAATAACACTTGGCATGAGCAATAGCAAGTAGTTTCTACCATATGTGGAAATTGCTTTTCCACTTGCTGCAAAATCTATCAATATCGATTATAATGCAAATAAAAAATCATTTCAATGCAATTGAACTATCGATAAATGTAAAATATATCGTTATTGATTGCCGCTTAAACGCACACAAATACAATAATTGCTATTAGCTCTCGAATCGTAGTAGCTATCGAAACAACTATCGATATGCATGCAAGCTTAAGTCAATCTTCTCTGAAACCTGAAAAAAACTAAAAGCATAATAGAAATTCCTATTGGAACGATATGTCGCGATGGGCCTCCACATGTGCTTGCCGTACCTGTACCTATAAGCTTTATGATGATAATTAGTTACAATCTATATAGGGAACAGAAGAAAAACCACATTCCCACAACGATTTCCATACTATATATGGAGATAAGAAGTATTTGATAAGGTCGCAAGTTCTAAAAATACATGGCGTATCCAAAAATGGTCAATGAATTAAATAAAGGCCAGAGCGAGAGGTAGACAGAGAGAGAAAGAAAGAGGGAGAGGGGGTGAAGCGCATTATCAAGTGGCGATAGGGGAAAACATATCTCTATATATTGTACACAAATAGTATAAAGTTCTATATCAAAGTTCGTTGGTCTCAATTAGTGTGCACCCACTGTACGCCACTCGAATGTGTGTGTTTATATATATATATATATATATATATGTGTGTGTGTGTGGAATTTTACCACAACAAAACAAGAAGAAATTGCATGGAGAACACACCGAGGGCAGCTGCTCTATTGCAGTCGTTTTCCAACTTCTGCTTGACAAAGTCGACTTAAAAGATACCCTAACTAACATAACGCTAAAAAGTTTTGCCAAGCGGCTAAATACTTAAAGACCACTTTATGATCAAATTTTTAGAAAATGAGCATTGCATATAAATACAATAAGTCAATTTTTATTTTCACTGTTATCTGATGCGGAAACTAAAATCTCTATAGAGTAGGGTTGTTGATGATGTATCAGAATATCAATATATCAATATTTTTGTAGAAAAATCGGATTATTATTATTACTATTATTTTATTTAGGATTGTTGATGATGTATCAAAATATCAATAATTTTGTAGAAAAATGACACATTTAATCGGATTTTTATTATTTTTTTCTTTGGGCTTAATATCAAAAGTACGTTATTTTTATTATTTTTAATGATATGTTAAGAAAACCTAAGAAAAATGATCATTAATCATAAAATAAATTACAATGAGTCAATTTAAATACTACTAGCTTCCAAGGAAACTAATATCTCTAGGGAGTTTACTTGTTCGTATAACAACTTTTCAGTTGGGTTTAAATCGAGTGACGACCATCAGCAGCAGAGTATGCTTTTCTATGGGAATTATTTTTGATAAATATTTTAAAGTGATATTTAAAAATTAATTATCGCATTTTTTCTAAAAAGATACTATTATGGACGCGTTATTTAAAAAATATTCGACAACGCTACTATGGAACTTACACGCTACTCAAGCAGTTTCTCAGTTGATTTCTATCTGCAATATTGCTCGAAATATTGATATACCAATTTAAGCACTTTTTTTTTTGCTTATTGATTATGCGTTTTTCATGGGATTTAAAAAAAAAAACAAAAATATCGAGTTTGTTGATATTTTCAAGTGCAATTTTATCATATGATGAAATCATTTTCGTATTTTAAAAAATATTGATAATCCCAGAATTACCCCAAAATTGACGTATCGTTTTCCCTTTTCAAAAATACGTTTAAATGATCTGAAGAAATTAGCGAGAAATATTTGTAGCTTTAGCAAACGGATAAAACGGAATCGAGATTTTTTGAATTTATTTGGTATTTTCTTAGCTTGTTTTTTTTTATTATATATGTATTTTTTTTTTTTGATAATTTGTTGTTGAACTTACATAATAATCTTTGTAAAACAAATAATAAATGTCATCATCGATATTGTTGTTGATGCTATTGTTGTTGTTGTTGCTGCTGATGATGTGCGGCAGCAGCGGCAGGTTGCTGCTGTTGTTGTGGTTGTAGCTATAGCAATTGTTGTTGTTGTTGTTGTTGTTGGTGGTGCTGCTGCTGTTATTGTTGGTATTATTGTTGTTGTTGTTGTTGGTATTATTATTACTGTTATTGTTATTATTGTTGTTATTGTTGTTGTTGCTGCTGTAGGTGCTGTAGTTGCTGTAGTTGTTGCAACTGTTGCTGTTGCTGCTCAAATGTTGCTGCTGCTGCTGCTGCAACGAAGGCGGCGGCGGCGGCGGTTGCTGCTGCGCGACAATTGCGAATGCCTGTTGTTGCTGTTGTTGTTGCAGTAGTTGCTGCTGCTGGTGGAGTTGCTGCTGCTGCTGCTGCTGCTGTTGTTGTTGTTGTTGCTGATGATGTTGCTGATGTTGCTGATGCTGCTGATGCTGGTAATGTTGTTGATAGCTTTGCGCTTGCAATTGCCAATTTTGCATTGCACACGTATATTATGCACACATACATAGGCGTCTCTATATCCGTGAGTGTGTTGCTGTGTGTGTGTGTGTGTGAGCTTTGCGTGCCGTCTCCAACGGGCGCTATTTACTGTGCATGTGTATGTGTTTTTTTTGTGTATGTGTGTGTGTGTGCAATTGGTACGAAAACTTTTCGCTGCTACGAACAAACGGAAAAACAAAACAGTAAAAAAAAATACAAGAAAACAACGTGAGAATGAGAATTGCAATTTTGTTGTTGTTGTTGTTGTTGTTGTACACTTGCGAAATTTGTTTAAACAAAACGCGAGACGCACAGAGCTGCGTGTGGTAGTAGTACACTGTAAGAAATGGTCGCGGCGCTTGTTGCGCGATTTGCTTTGCTTTTGTTTTATTGCGATGCTTTGTTTGCGCTTCTTCTCGTTGTTGTTGTTGTTGTTGTTGCACGCACTTTTATAGAATTTCTTGTTGTTGTTGTTGCTGTTGTTGTTGCTGCTGTCAAGTTTTATTGTGTCTGTACGTGTGTTTTTTGCATGGTTTGTTTAGACTTGAAATGAGCTCAAGGTAAAAATTTTGTATCAACGACCGAAACGCGACGACGATGGCGACTGCGACTGCGACGACGACGGCGACGAGGCTGAAGCAGCGGAGGCAGAGGCAGCGGCAGCGGCAGCAGCTGCTGCTGCAGCAGCTGATGGGCTCGAGAGCTCACACACGCACACACACAGACACAGACACAGGCACACGCACACTGATGCACAGCAGTACACGCACACTGCCCTTAGACTGCATTAGATATTTACACACACACACACACACGCACACTGACAAAAAAATTGTAGAAAAAAAAGCCAAGCACAAACACACACACAGACACTCGCACGCACACACTTACATTTATGCTGGCACACTGTGCGAAAAAAAAAACAAACACAATTGGAATGCACTGCAGCACGGTATACACTATATCGTATATCGTATGTCGTATGTCGTATATCGTGTATATATCTCGCTGATATGCCTATACGCTCTGCCGCAAACAAAAATCGCGCGTTGTTTTTGTTGTGTTTGTTATTTTGACTGAAAGCAAGCGACGACAAATGTCGCCCAGCAAATGTCGTTGGCGATGACGACGTCGACGGCGACGACGACGTCAACGTCGACAGCGACTGCGACGTCAGCAATGACAGCAGCAGCAGCAGCAGCTGGCAGCTTATGCATGCATACAACATGCAGTGTGAGTGTGAGAGAGCGCCAGCAAGCAAGCGAGAGAGAGAGAGAGAGAGCGCACAACAGCCCAGAGAGCCACTGAGAGCGGAGTGCTTTGTGTGTGTGTGTTGGAGAGCAACGAGAGAGCAGCAAAGCGAGCGGAGAGTTAGAGCGCAGCAATACACGCGCTACGCTGCTGCCGGTGTGTTATGCCTTTGCGCGTGTGTGTGTGTGTGTGTGTGCAATGTTGTTGTGTGTTCTGCTTCTTATTGCTGCTACGCCTGCTGCTGCTGCTGCTGGCTTTGCATCTGTCTTGCATTTGTTTTTGTCTTTGCTTTTGCATCTGCCCTTGTCTTTGCTTTTGGCTTTGCGCTTTTGTTTTTGTACATAGGCAAACGCATTGTCATTGCCTCGACATGACCCTGTGCATGTGTAGCAGTAGCAGCCGCACACACACACACACACACACACAGCTGACACACAAAAGGCACAACAATGAGGAAAATAGTTTAACTGTTCTTCCTATTGTTTTGTTGCAGCGAAAGCGGAAATAAACGAAGCGCAAATTGCAATTGTGGGCGTTCGAACGTATTGCCAGCGAACGAGCGCGGGGGGCGTGCCGACTGCACTGGCGGCAACAAAACAATGAGCAAACCATCAGTAACATGTTTATGCAAGTCGCACGCAATCAAAAAAAAAAAAATAAAAAGAAATACAAAAAAAAAAACGTTTCTACACTCAGAGAAATGCGGGCAGGAATTGCTCGATTCGAGCTCAACCCTTGGTGAAAGTTCTCGAAGCGCAAAGAGTTCTCTGCCATACCCCTCCCTACCCTCTCCTCAATCATCTTGAAGCGAATGCAAATGCTAATTGAGTTTCTTTTTTATGAAATCCAATATGCCGAAGACTCCAAAGAAAGGGTGAAAAGAGCAGGCAACAATTGGGCAATTAGTGCGGTCAGCGGACAAGGAAAACGCAAGGCAGCCCGAGGCGAAGAGTACGGAGTGCAGTGTGCTTAAAGTGCAGGCAAATACTCCATATCGATAGTAGTCTTTTTCGCATATATCGATCGTTATCGATAGTTGTGCATTTTGCGTTTTTGATCGAGCATATCATTCATTATTTTGTGAAAATATAGTTTCGATAACTATGACATATAGATAGTTATCGATTATGTGTGCCGAACATATATCATATATAGACTCGCTAGTGTGCTATATCGTTATCGATTATACATGGTGTGTGTGTATAATCGAACATATCATACATTATTTAGTTTGCAACATGTGAGTCTAAAATTAAGTATTGATAACCGTGACATGAGTATATCGATATTAATCGATATATTTAAAAATATTCGAAATAAGCTCCACACTTTAAAATACAAGCAATAATATTCAACATAGCTTACTAAGAGTATACAAGAACTATCGATAAATAAATCGAAAGTTTCGCAGAAATTCTTTTCTTTTTAATTTGCTTATTTAAAGCTAGTTGGACAGACCTAGAGACCGCTTTATGAACTTGTTCACACTCTAAATACAACTAGCAATAATATATCGATGCTCAATCGATAGTAAATCGTTCAAAAACTAGTTTCTCCCAGTGTAGATATGTGTTCCACTCGGGCAAGTTGGCAGCACAACAAAGAATACAATAGAACGAAAGACTAGGGGAAAACGCACTCTTATCTAAAGTTTATGTACAAGTGCATAGTATATAAAGTATATAATATAAATAATAAAATATATATATATATATATATATATATATATATACAATCATGTACAGCAACAAATGGCGCAGAGTTTGCACTCTGCTCGCGACAATTAACTTTGCATTATCAGTTACAGGCGACTTTTAACCTGCAACCGCTTCTGCTGGCAGCCCCAACAAGAGCAAGAGACAAACAAAAAAAAAAAAAACGAAGGAAACGAGAAAAACAATAGTAGAATGGAAAAAGAGAACAAATGCAGAAAGTAGAAATGAATGAATAGACTGATGAATGAGCAGAGAAAACTTGCGCGATTAGGAAACTTAATAATATTTACGCCCCGGCGATAAAAACTATTGTACGAATCGTAGGTATATAGGCGCAGAGCATGTACCATATATATTTGTGTGTATAGTCAGGCAGGCAGTCGTATGCTCGGGCTCTGTATAATGAATTGTTAAAGTGTAGCCATGAGAAACAACACCAACATCAACAACAACTACAACAACGATGATTCGTAGTCAAAGTATACACAGCAAACAGCTGAATGGAAGGAAGGCAGAGAACGGACAAACGGACAGACAAACCCCCAATATGCCGTATGTATGTACATAGACGTATGCAGTATGTCCGTGTGTCGTCAACGATTGCCGTATCTGTAGGCATGCTCTGCTGCTGCTTCTGTACCCAATGTATCTGTATCTAAACAAACACACTAGATACATAGATACATATAGAGAACATAGCAAACAACGGACAGGCAATTCGACAGTCAAGCGGACAGAGCGGCAGGCAGATAGGGCGACCGACAGACCGGCAAGACCAACAGTTAGATAGAGCGATCGACAGGCAGGCGAGCAGACAAAAAGATAGACAGACAGAGAGACATACGGACAGAGCAACTTACGGACAGACAAACCAATAACAGACAGGCAAAGCGACATACGGACAGACAGACCAACAGGCAGCCAGATAAAGCGACAGGCAAGTAGACTAAAAGACAGACAGACGGACAAACAGACAGATACGCGGACAGAGCGTCATACGGACAACGCAACCTACGGACAGACAAACCAATAACAGACGGACAGACTAACAGGCAGCCGGACAAACCGACAGACAAGTAGAACAACAGACTGACAGACAGCGCGACAGACAGACAGACAAACAGAGGCCGACAGCGAGCAGGCCCAAAGTAAATGCTTCTTTTTTGAACCGGTTAAAGTCATATTTGCCACCGTGAACGAAGAAGAAGACGCACCAGAACAACTACAACTACAACAACCGCAACAACAACTACAGATACAACAACAGCAACAACATCGGCGCAGTTTGCTGTCGACGTAAGCATCGAGCGGAGCACAACGCATCGACTATTTGCTACTTCTCATCACAAAGCATCTGCCACGCCACATTTATCTACATATGTACATATATTGAAATTATATGTACCTATATACATACGTGTATGCATGTGTGTGTGTGTGTACATACGAAATCGTGTGTATTACCCGACTACATGGGCAGTTTTTTCTTTCTTCTCATTCGATATGAAGTGTCGACCCCTTGGCATACATAGTCTATGTCTGAGTGTGTGTGTGTATGTATGTGTGTATATAGCGTCATGGCAAGACCTTATCGCTGCCAACGAGTTCATTAGCTCAAAATGCAGCTGGAGTGGCTATCGATACGTTTGATAAAGTTGTGATCAGCTATCGATAATTGATTTAGCTTTATTATGATTAAATCACAGTGTCGATAACATTTGTTAAATGTAGTAAGCTATCGATATATTCAATGTAGTAACGATAGTCTATCGATAACTACAAATGAATGTAGCCTAGCTTGATTATGATTGCAGTTTAATGTCGATAACTAACAGTAAGTTGCTCGAGCAGTTATCGATAACTGTCACATATGGATATCAGAATTATTATTATTATTGGCACTTTATGAGATTAGTAGTTCATGCATTTATCTAAACATTTATCGATATATACAAACGAACAGCTATCGATAAATTACAAATATGTAGCTTAGCTCGGCGTAAATTGCTATATGGTATGACAGTTATCGATGACTCGAGATAGTATAAAATCTACACAAGTGATTTAATATACTCAGTTGATTGCTTGAAGAGTTACTTTGATTCTTATCGCTCAATATCGATAGGCACATACAATCATTTCATGCTATCGCTTACTATCGATAGGCAACAATCAATAGATTTCATATAAGCATATAAGTGCAGCTATCGATAGTCAAGTGCAAGTTATCGCAATCGCTATCGATAACGCAATAGCTTAGCAACTCACTTCTGCTGCCACTCAGGTGAAAGGCAGCCGGAGCAGAGTGCGCCAGGGATGGGTCAGAGCGGAGGGTGCTGCTGTACGGGCGGCAATAGAGACTGCCAGCTCAAGTGGTTGGGTCTGAGATACTTCTCCGTATTGAGATATCATTTTGTGAGCTCTGAGCTTTTACACACATTTTATATTACTTTTCGTTGTTCTGGTTGCCGTTGTTGTTGTTGTTGTTGCTCTCGTGCTCGTCTGCCTGCCTGCCTGCCTGCCTGTACTCGACCCCCTTCGCCACTGCCCCGCCCGCCCTGCGCACTCCTTTGTCGCTTTTGCCGTCTCTCTGCCTCGTCATAGCGTTCTAGCTTCAATAACCAGTGAAAAAAAATACACACACACACACACACACACACACATACACACACACACACACACACACACATACACACACACAGAGCGAAAAAATTATGTATACACACGCCAATCGGTTTATATCTCCGCCATATGTACAGGCAGCTGTGTGTGTGTGTGTCTGTTTGTATATCCGAGAGTTTTGTGAACAGCGGAAAGTAAGGTAAGGTAAGGCGTGGCAAGTGGGCGGGGGCGAGCAAACGACAAACGTTGGGTCGGACTGGTCGATTAAAGCGAGCGAGCAAAGGTATGGGCAGCACAAGGGGAGAGGGGGTCGCGGGGGGGGAGGGGGGGAGGGTAACTGTACCCTCCAACACACACACACACACAGGCACACCAGAGACGCCCCTGCGCCGCCCACCGCTCGCTGCTCTATGGCTCTTTGATAATTTCTCGCTCATTTTGCGACTCGTCGTCAGTGCAAATGTGCGACAGGCAGCAACAGCGGCAGCGGCAGCTTCTTGATGCTCTTCTGCTGCGACTCGCGCTATCCCCACGCTACGCCCTCCCCAACCCTCCCCCACAGCAGCCTGCCACAGCCCACCCATGTAGCTGACGCTGTATGCGTGTGCATGTGTGTATCTGTGTCTTGTGTATTAATTCTAATAAGAAAGCAAAGTATCTGCAGCAACGCTGCCGCTGCTGACAGTTACGTAGGCAGGCAGCAGGCCGGCCAGGCGGCTAGGCAGTTAGGTAGGCGGCACAGCTACAGTGATACCTCGGATTGAGTTCGCGCTGCCTACCAAAAAAAAAACGCTTTTTGAGGCTTCGTTACTCTCAAGCAAGGCTAAAAAAAAAAAACTAGCAAGCTTCAGAAGCTTTTTTATAAGCTAAGCTTATAGTTGGTTGAAAGCTGATAGGAAAGCTTTACCTAACTTAAATGTGCTAAATGCACAATTTTAAAAAGTTTTTTGCTGTGTTTTTGCCAAACTTTAATGTGCTTTACGCCCCAGTTGCAGGCTCAATGTTTATTAAAAAGCTTTGCCAAACGTTAATGTGCTTTTAGCACAAGTTTATAGAACTTTTGCTGCATTGTTGGCCTAAAGTGAATTAAAAAAGCTCTGCCAAAAATAAATGTGTGAGTTAACAGAATTTTCGCTGCGTTGTTGCTGCTTGCAAACTATTTCTAGAACACATTAAAGCTTCCCTTACAATAGCTTCAAGCTTTAATGTGCTTTGTGAACAATTAAGTGACAGGTTTTATTCACTATTAAAGCTTTAAAGCTGTTTATACAGTTAAATAAAGCTTTATTGATTTTTATTTTTGAATTTTATTTGTCAGTTTGCTACCGCAAATGGAAAGCGACTTGGAAAAGTTAAGCTTAACAGCAGTTTAATGTCAAAATTAAACATTTTCAAAACTATCAAAGCTATAATAAATCTAGAAGTTTATCAATTGCAGCTCAAAGCTTGCAGTTAATGCGAAAAGCTCAGCACGGCTTAGTTACAGTTTAAAGCTTTGATAACAAATAAAAATATTAGTTCAATCTGCGAAAAGTAGCTAAATTAAGCGCTAAAGCTGCTTGAAAAGCTCAAAAGAGCTTTGCATTTGATTAGCTCTAGTATCATCTTAGGCAATCCGCACTCTGGAAATATCACAGTTCGTGAGTGAGTTGCTCAGATACTGCGGCATGGCAACATGCAGCTGTAGGTAGATACAAAGATACAAAGCTACAGCGACGCGAGCGTTGACAATGCGAATGCACCGAAGGCTGACAGCGAGTTTGCCATGTTAATTGCCAGCTCGTCGTCAGCCTCAGTATCAATTTATAAATGCATAGCTGCGAGTGTGTGTGTGTGTGTGTATCCATTAGATACACAGGCATCTTGAAGATACTCTTTGGCTCTTGGCTAGCGCGATTCTCGCCAATCTACCATATCTCTAGATGGAGCCAACGGGGCAAACCGTTATCTCAGTTGCGGTTTTCAGGCAAGAAACAAACAAATACGTGATTTGTGGTGCGACAACGAGACGACGACGCCACTCAACTGAGATACACACACACACACACATAGAGAGAGGCAAACACTCTGCAGATACTTTGGAAATCGCGCGAGTACATAATAGCACAAAGTATATTAAACTCGCAGAGATACACACATAAAAGTAAAATAAATAAAATAAAATAAAAGCATAAAGAATAAAGAGAACAAAAAATACACACACACACAGAGAGATATGCGTGTATATATAAACAGCGAAAAAGGCAGCTAAAAACAGACCCAAACGAGGCATTCGTTAAAAAGCAAAGCCTGTAAAAATTCATGAGCGCTTTTTATAGGACAGTTTTTTTTATGTACATGTACTATACACACACACACACACACACGCACATACCCTTTGCCTTGACGGGTATTACAAAATGTATATAGAGAAATTGGAGAAACTGTTGGGAGTTGTGACCAGCAGAAGTTTTTCCCATCAAAAGTATTTAATATTAAGCTAAATGCACGAGAGTCGAGAGTTATAAATGTGCTTTTGAGAACTCCCTAAGAAGTTCTCGCCAACCAAAGAACTAACCCGTAAGCTATATACATTGATTAGTACACTTTTTACCCGAAAGCTTTGCGCTTCAATGTGCTTATTTTGAAATTGTAACCAGAATTCGCCTTCAGAAAATAACTGAGCACTTAAGTAGTATTTACAAAAGTCTACAACTACAAGCCGCATTCATTCAAAAGCTTTGGGCTTTAATGTGCTTTTGTTGAAATTAAAACAATCAAAGTCTCTGCAAGAAATTCCCCCTCAATAAAAAAAAACGGTGCACTATAGTAGTATATAGAAAAGTTTCATCCGAAAGCTTTTCCCTTTAATATGCTTTTGTAGAAATTGCAAGCAGAAACCCCTTCAAGAAAATAACTGTACACTAAACTAGTATATACAAAAGTCTACAACAACAATCGCAGCTTTCATCCGAAAGCTTTGCGCTTTAATGTGCTTTCCAACCAAACTGTGCTAAAACTTAATTTACTTTTATGTACAATATTTCAAATATTTACAAACTTAAATTTGGAATTGAAATTAAAAAAAAAAAATACGTGGGTCGTTCAATATGTCTTTAGAATAAATAAATAATAATAATAAATATAAAAACACGGTTTTTTGCAGAAATTTTTTTTTTTATTTTTTAATCGTTTTTCCAACATCTTTATCCCGTCCAAAAAATAGGATTTCGGATTTCTTCACTCGGATTTTCTAAGGACTTATTGAACGACCCTCGTACATATATTAAGAATGGTATTTACATATTTACAAATATTCTAAATTATTTACATAATTCCAGGAAGGAAGTCTGTTATGCTTATTGCTAAAGTTAGAGTATCTCGTATTCCTCTTAAGGGCATGCAAAAGCTGCAGTTACAGGGTCATGCATATATGTACAGTAGGAAAGGGGGGGGGGGGGGGGGAGGTTTGAGGGCCCTGAATTATGCTTGTTTAAACAAATATTTGCTCTGCATTTTTCTCCCGTTTTTTCATTAATCAAACACAAAATTGTTGCTTTAAGCACACACACACACACACACACACACACAGACAAACAATAAGTTGCAACAAAAGTTTGTGCAACAAGAAAAGAGCGAACAAGTAGCAAAAAGCCAAACAACAATTTGGCCCATATTTTTGCGCATCAATTTTCGCTCCGTTCTGCTTCCGTTGTTGTTGCTGCTGCTGCACACTGTGCTTTCCAGTTGCGAGAGCTGAAGTTGTTTTGCCAACGACGCCGCATCACCTTTCCACCCCCCCCCCCCCCTCCACCATCCTTTGCTCCAATTGCTTTACACCTTTTTTCTTACTCATTTTTTTGGCTTTGTTTTGTTCGCTTCACTTTAGTTTAGTTCACTCAGCGCTCTCTCGCTCTCTCTGCATGCTCTCGCACTGCTTCTCTCTCTCTCTCTCGCGCTCCCTCTCTCTCTCGCTTTATGCTGTGCTTAGACTTTAGCAAGCGAAATTGTTTAAACAAAGTGCACTGCATAAGCGACTCTCACACAGGCATTGCACCCACACACACACACACACACGCACACACTCACACGCGCGCGATGCTGCTTGTCACTCTCTTTCTCTCTCGCGCGCGTTGCTCTCGCACTGCTTGCGCTCGCTGCTCTCGCTCTCTCAGAACGAATAACAAACTCACAACAACAATAAATTGCGAGCACAAATTAACGCGAATCGAACGAAGCAAGCGGCAAAAACGGAGCGTAACGAGAAAAAAAAAAAAAAAAAAAACAATAACAAAAAAATGTTTTTGCTTTTTCGTTACCGTTTTGATTTTGATGGCGCTTGAATTGCGACTGAAACTGAATGATGCTCTGTTGCTGCGACGGCGGCGGCTGCTGCGGCGACGGCGACGGCGACGGCGACGTCTGCTGCTGCGACTTCTGCTGCTGCTGCTGCTGCCCGCTGTCGACGCTTTGCATTTCAGCAGCGACGTCAGCAAACGCAGCAGCAGGCAGGCAGCTAGGTAGCAAGCAGGGGGAGGGGGAGCGGGAGGGAGGGGGTCTGCTTGTTGCCTGGTGCCTGGTGCTTCAATTCAGTCAGCAGAAGAAAACGGCAACTGGACTGGGCGTGGGCAGTGGCAGCAGCAGCAACAGCGGCAGAGGCTGCTGTATGCCAGGGTTTTAGGCAGCGCAGGGCGTCGCAGGGCGTCTCTTTCGCCTAGCCGCATTTTCAATTTAAACGCGCACAAACACACACATACGCACACACACACACACACACACACACACACACAAATGCGTATGCACTCGCACGCAGCAGCAGCGCTGGCAGCACGCGCTGCCGACGCCAGCAGCGCTCTGCCGGCGCTGCCAACTTAGCTAAAACTTCCAAATGCGTAGACGTCGACGCGCAGAATTCTTTTTTTTATTTTACGTTATAGGTCCAAGCCGCGGCACATAACAGCACAAACCTGCAGCTACCCCCCTACTCGACCCCCCCCCCCCCCTTGCCACTGTCAGCCAGCTATTATTCAACACTCGCTGGCACAGAGCAAAACCCAACACAAGGCAAGGCAAGGGAACACACCACCCCCCCCAATCCACCACAGCACAACACACACACACACACACATACGTACACGGAGCCAACCAACCAAAACACCATCCGTCCGCCTGGCATGTTGCAGCTGGCAGCAGGCAGGCAGGCAGGCAGGTCGCAACTCTCGCGACTCTCGACTCAATCGCACAACACGTCGCGCTGCGGCAGCGTCAGCGGCAGCGACGTCGGCGGCGTCATCGTGGTTACAACTTGTACCCAACTATTCACCTTGCCAGCAACGCTGAGACCCACGCGAAATCCACCTCCCCCCAAAGCCAACACATACACCACACACACACATACAGGCGCGCACTCCGCACTCAACACACACGCTTGGCCCAGGCCCAGGCCCAGGCCCAGGCAAATGAAGGTGGCAACAATTGCGTTGCAGTGCAGCGCAGCGCAGCGCAACAAACGCGACTCAAAGCGGCGTGTATATTGCGAGCATATTTCGAAACAGTTGAAGAGGAGCGGGGAGCGGGGAGGGGGTAGGCAGAGAGTGAGGTGAGAGTGCAAGAGGTCATGAATCACACATATTCGAAGCTCAAATGCGCTCACAAACACAAACACACGCAAGCACACACTCTCTCACACACACACACACACACACACACACAGAGAGAGAGTGTGAGAGCTCAAAGCTCGAGGAGATGCAATCAGTCGCCTGTCATTTCACTAATGATTGCAAGAAAATTTTCATTCCCAAAGAAATGCAACAGAAATCGATAATACCATAAGCCTTTCGTATTCTCTGCTAGGTCTGATCTATTTCAGAATATCAATAAGCAGCTTAACAGCAATCAAAGTTACCAATACCTTTTAAATTAAGTTACCCAATTTTTGAAGACCCTGCAAGTTTTTTTTTCGAAATAAATAGATATCGTAACCAGTATCTTAAGTTAAGGATCAGTTAAGAACAATCTAAATATCTCTTATCTTAAATTGTAAAATAAAACTCTTAATTTCCATATGTCCTTATAATATTTTAATGTAAATTTGTTGTTTTTATTTTTTCTAAATGCTAAATTTTCTTTTTTTTTGTCATTCGTTTATCATTCAAGTTTGCTTCGTTTGTTTATTTATTTATTTAAGTTTAAGTTTAATTTATTTTTCTTTTTATACCATTTACATCTTTGACTTGCGTATGATTATTTATTATATTTAACTTTTATTTCATGCATTTTGTAATTCAATTTTTAGTTGTATACATATTTACTTATTTCTGTACCTCTTTTCCTTTTTCTTACTTCACATTATTTGTTAAATATTAGTAAATAAATATCACTTAGTTTTATATTGTTTTTTTTGTATACCCATTGATTGGGTATAAAAATGTAGGCCATCTCCAAACGAGATAAATTTTATATATTATTGATTAGCAGTCGAGTCGATGTTGCTATGTCCGTAGGTTTGTCCGCATGTCTGTCCGTATGTCTTTTCTTATGTCCCTTTGACCGTCCGTTCGTCTGTCTGTCCATTCTTTTGTCCGTATGTCATTCCGTATGTCTGTCCGTTTGTCTGTCTGTAAATCTGCCCGTATGACTGTCCGTCTGTCTGACCGTCTGTCTGTCCGTACGTCTGTCCGTATGTCTGTTAGTCTGTCTGTTCGTATACCTGTCTGTCCGTATGTCTGTCCGTATATCTGTTCATATGCTTGTTCGTCTGTCTGTCCGTGTTACTGTTCGTCTGTCTGTCCGTATGACCGTCCGTCCCTATGTCTGTCTGTTCGCCTGTCTGTCCGTCTTTCTGTTCGTCTGTATGTCTTTCTTTCCCTATGTCTGTCTGTCCGTCCTTTTGTTCGTCTGTCTGTCCGTATGTCTTTCTGTCCCTATGTCTGTCTGTTTGTCTGTTTGTCCGTCTTTTTGTTCGTTTGTCTGTCCGTATGTCTGTCTGTCCCTATGTCTGTCCGTCGGTCTAACTGTCTGTTTCGGCGCCAACTTGTCTTTTTCTAGTTAATATTATAGTTTTATAAAAACAAAATGTAATTTTTATTTTATTTTATTATGTTTATTATTTTATTTAATTTCGTATTATCATTATTTTTTTTTTTTAAATTTATTATAAGCTATTTAATTGATGTGTTTGACAATTTATTTATATTATTTTAAAATGATTTTTATTTTAGAATATTTATACAAATAATTAGTATGTAGTTAATTTATTTATTTAAAATATATTGAGCCGAAAGCCCTGGCAGCTAGTGCTTATTAAATATAAGTAGGTTAAGAATTCATTTGTTAACCTTCTTTATTATAAATAAATAAATAAATATTTAAAATATAATTAAAAATTCTTATTTTTGAAAAAAAAAACTCTATTTCAATTATTTTGTTAATTCATAACATTATACAATTATCATGAGATTCTCCCCTGCCACTCGTCACGCTTGCCCACGGCTTTAAGAGTATCAGCGACATCCAACATAAAGCACACTCCTCTACCACTTGCTGCTGCTGCTGCTGCTGTTGTTGTTGCTGGGCAAGCACAAGTCATGATTTGTGTTGTTGTTGTTGTTGTTGCTGCTGCTGCTGCTGCTAGCTGTGCTTTGTTTTAGCCAACTGCCTCGGCGACTGCGGCTGCTTGTTGTCGATGATGAAGTACTCGACGCGTCGCCGCAGCCAGCGCAGTTGACGCTGTCGCCGTCGTGTTGTTCGGGACAACAGCGCGACGTCGACTCGTGTGCGCGGCGCGCATAATAAGCACACGCATATACACAGCAGCAGCGGCAGCAGCGAGACGAGCAAAAGATGCTGCTGCGGCTGCTCTCCCGCTGCCTTGCCTCTGCCTCTGCTGCTGCTCTGTTGGGCAGCGGCAGCAACAAGCGCACTTTAAGTGTAGCAAAATGGACTGCAAAACTGTACAGCACTCCAAAGGCACGCACACACACGCACACACATATACACACATATACATACATGCATACAGAGCACTCGCTCTCCCAAAAGCTTCGCAAAGCTGGCCCCAAATCTATGGGCCAATGCAATGCATTTCAACCTAATAGACGACGACGCCAATGAGAAAGAAGAAGAAGCTCGGGGCTGCTGCTGCTGCTGCGGCGCTGCTGCCAACGCTAACACAGCGCATTGCTCTATTCACCTTCTGGCCGCCGCCAGCCCACCACCCAGCCCAGCCGATACCCACCACAGCGGCCAACATCACCATGCTCTTTGGGGCTCTCTAATTATAATGTGTTCGTTCGGACTGCCTTCAGCTTGTTTGGCATTCCGCAGCAGCGCCTCGCTGCCTCTACCCTACCACTAGCCCAGTCTCTCTCTCTCTCTCTCTCACACACACTCTCTCACTCTCTCGCACACACTGCACATAATTGGCTAAAGTGCTAAAAGCAAATACACAAAAGTCGACGACGAGTTGCTTCGGAAACGTTAGTCCCCGCACAAAATTGCCATATCATTCACACAATCTTCAGCTCATCGAACTTCGATAAGTTTGCGAATGAAACAACTTAACTTCCAAGTGGTAAAGGGAAAGTTCAATTGAGTTACCGAAGCGAGCGAGTTTCGCTACAGTGGAAGCACCTACTATGACCTAAGCCAAGTATACCAAGTATTAAATCCAATCAAAAAAATGTCGTAGAAAAATTAATTTATTCGTTGCATTTCTTATATTTATTAGTTTAATTAGTTTAATCTAAGATTAAACTCATTTCCCGATTTTGGCATAGAAAAAGAATCTATACGAGTGATACTCTATATAAGATATTATTATTATCGTTGCATTTCTTATATTTATTAGTTTAATCTAAGATTAAACTGATTTCCCGATTTTGGCATGGAAAAAGAATCTATACGAGTGATACTCTATATAAGATATTACTAATTTCTGAACGAAATAATAAAATATTGTAGTTACGTAGATACGCTTTTCTTAAGCCTTTTCAACTTATCCTAATCAATACTTTAAAAACTTCGGTTTTTTATTTCAATAAGATAATAAGATAGATAAGAATTCTTCTATTTTTTCTTTATTTTACATTTCATTGACGTTTCTAAAGCCTCTTCAAATTTATCCTTTATACATTTCTGCTTTTTATCTAAGAATCTTGCCATTTCTTGTAGTTTTTCTTTACTTTCTAAACTATTTTCAAGCTTATCCTTTGTAAATTTCTGCTTTTTATCTAAATATCTATATCTATCTATTAAGTCTTTAAAGCCTTTTCAAACTTAAACTCTATAAATCTCTTCTTTTTATTCTAGTTCTTCGCGCTTTAAATGAGTTTTTTATACCATAGAAAATTTCAAGCAAAAGCTAATAGCAACTTTTTCTCGAATTTTTGCATCTTTTGCACTTTTCTTAAATAGTATTATAGAATCCAAGCTAATTTTAGCTTTCTTTTCGTTATTGATTCTGAAAATGCATACTTTTTTAACTTATTATTTACAATATTTACACTTTATGATTTTTCAACTAAGTATTTCACACTCATTATGTTTTTATGATTTTTCAACTAAATATTTGACACTTATTATTCTTAAGTGTCAGGAATCAATTTTGAAATGTTTTCAAAACAGTCGAAAAAATGTGTTCGAATTAGCTACAACTTTTACACTTCTTTGAGCTAATAAATACACACCGTACTACCAATCAAACTTATGCTCAGCTATTCAAAAACAAATTAAAAACTTATTGAACTTTAGAATTTCATTTGTTTTCGATTCTCATAGTATTTTTTGGAGCTCAAAATTTGCAGTTTTACTACTTTTTTTTATTATTAAAATTATTTATTTTTTGTAACCCCTTAAATCATATTTTGCTAATAAAAATCTGGAAAAATTAAGCTCATGTTGCAATTAAAGGTTAAGCTTAACTTAAAGCTCATTAGGGCCAACAAATTCGAATTTCGAAGTTAAAAAAAAATATGATGAGCTGATTGAGAGCGAGAAAGATGAAGCGAGTATATAAACGATTTAGTATATGTGCATGTGTGTGTTAGTGTGTGTGTATTTATGTGTTGGTGTAGTTACTTGCATGTTGTTTATGTCGGGCAAGGAAGTGCAAAGGGCGACAGTTGCTGTGGCTGCGAAAAGGGTTAACAGACCCGAGAGAGCAGCCAGGCAAGCAGGCAGGCAGGCAGGCAGGCAGGCAGCCAGCAGTTGTTGCCAAGCGGCCGACAACACTAACCAGTTTTGCAGCAACAACAACAACAACAACAACTGCCACTGCTGCTGCTGCAAGTCGAACAATCGTCAAATACACAAAATCCACTTTGCAAATCATCAACAACAAACAGGAACAGGCCCCGGATTTGGCCCATGGCCTCAGACAGAGACCCGGCCCGAGCGAGAGTCTGCTGCACTGTACATGTGTATGCTTATGTGTGTATATGTATGTATGCTTGTGTTGCTGTTGTGCTGCATGTGCAACATGCAACTGGCCTTCCAGCGAGCCGAGCAGAACTCCAGCGCATTCCAGTGCGAATTGCAGCAAGAAAATGGACAGGCCCAGACGCTGCAAGGTGCTGCAACAGCGGCAGCAGCAGCAGCAGCAGCAGCAGAAACAAAAAGCTAAAAAAGAAAACAAAACAACAAAGCACACACACACACAGGCGCACACACGAGTGAGACGCCTGCTGGGCACGCACACGCACACACACACACACAGAGACAACCCTCAAAAGCCTCGCACGAATAATATGCATTGGAATATCTGCCTGTCATGTGGGGAGTAGAGTGGCGCGCCACTGTGGGCAGCTGTGGGGAGTAGTGGGCAGCGTGGGGAATTCAGCTCGCTGTTGTGTGCTGTGGGTGCACTCTTTGCCTACAGCCTGGAAGCGTTCGTTTTTCGGCCAAAAGGTGCGAAATCAAAGCGCACACAAAGAGCTTTGCGTAGGCATGCAAATCACACACACACACACACATATATATATACATACATACGCGGAGTACTCGCAAAGCTTTTAGCAAAATTAGCCATTCCACAAAATGAATAGAATCAAGCCGAAACACACACACACACACACACACCCAATTGCCTTAAATAAAGCAAAGAAAATTAACAAAAAAAAAAAAAAAAAAAAAAAAACTAAAGAGAAACGTAAAGAGCTTTAATACGAAAAAGCAAAGTTCAATTTCGTACATCAAACACGCAACGCAAAAACTTGCAACAAGTTTGAAGTTGGTAAGCGGCGTCTGCTGCTGCTGCTAAATATAAAACCACACACACACACACGCACTCCCCTGCACACAGTCACAGTCGGAGAGCAGCGCACACGAAGAAGAAGCAGCAGCAGCAGCAGCGACGACGACGCCGCCGACGCCGACGACGGCTGCAAAAAATGTGATACGACAGTGATTACGCGATTTTTCCATAATAAATGTTGTGGTAAAGGCGACCTTCCGGTTATGGCGGCTGCTGCTGCTGCTGCTCACGACGACACCGACGACGCGTCGTCGTTGCCGACACGAGGCACAGAGACACACGAGCGAGCGAGCGAGCGAGTGAGTGAGTGAGCGAGCGAGCAGCACTTGTTCGGCTCAACGACGATGACGACGACCTTCCTATGGTCGGTTAGTCGCTCGCTTGCCTATGCCATTTCTCTCTCTCCCTCTGCCTGTACTCTCTCTCTCTCTCAGTCTCTTTCGCTGCTGTCGCAACTTAGCGGAAAATGTCGGTAAACAGTGCAACCGGTTTTCAATTACGCATACAGCAGCAGTATGAGGTAAGGGAAGTGTGGCCACAGTGGCCGAATATTGCATTAAATTTTGCAAAAAAAAAGTGCAGCTGTTTAATGTAAGCTTTCGATTTAGTTAATATGTTAATTTGCTTTTTGCTAAATACAAAATTTAAAAATTGCTGAAATCAACTTTTTAAATAAAAATGATATTAATTAATAATATAAAGAAATAAAAATTTAAATTTTATAAAATGCAATAATAATATCAAGCAATAGAAAACAAATTAGCATACAAATATTATTTCATTTGAGAAACTTTTCTCAATACAATACTCAATACAATATTAATACGAAATGCAATAATAATATTGAAATTAGCATACAAATTTTATTTTTTTATTTGAAAAACTTTTCTTTAAAAATGTACAACTAATAATACGAAATAAAAATTTAAATTTTATGAAATGCAATAATAATATCAAGCAATGGAAAACAAATTGACATACAAATATTATTTCATTTGAGAAACTTTTCTCAATACAATACTCAATACAATATTAATTAATAATATAAAAAAATAATAAATAAAATTATACGAAATGCAATAATAGTATTGAGCAATAAAAAAAATTAGCATACGAATATTATTTTATTTAGAAAACCTTTCTTGAAACATTTACAACTCAACACTTTTCATTGACAATGCGCTGGCCTTTTCACCACTGTGCAGCTACATCACACTCTGCTGTGAGAGCGTTAAAAAGCTCTGCTGCTCACCAGACTCGAATGTGCGCTCCCGCATAGCGCTGCAGCCGCAACAGCAGCAGCAGAGCCGAGTCGAGCCGCTCGTTTCATTTTACTAGGCTAATCATGTGTTCTGGTTTCGGATTTGTGCTGTGTCTCTGTCTCCCTCCAGCCTCCGCGCGCACCCGACAAGCTGTCTATGTTGGTGTCTGTGTCGTATGCGCGCGTGTGTGTGTGTGTGTGTGCGTTTCAGTTGTTTCTGCTTGCTGTTTGAACATTCATTCAACGACGACGCCGCATCGCTGCCTGCCGCCACATCCTACCCCCTCACCCCCCTCTCTCTCTTCAGACAACGAAACTGCTTTGAGAGCTTTGCAATTTTGTCGGTCGCGCTGGCTGTCGGCTTTTTTTTTCGCTGCTCGTGCCCATGCTCGTGCTCGTGTTTGTGCTCGTATTTGTACTCGTGTTTGTGCTTGTGCTTGTGTTTGTGTGTCTGTGTTCGTCTTCGTGTTTGTGTGCTGGTGTATGTGGGAAATATTTCACACGCTGCTTTGGCTGGGCAAGCAAAGCACTTGACTGTTGAGTGGCGGTTGTTGTTGTTGTTGTTGTTGCTGCTGATACAATGTTGACTGTTGTTGTTGTTGCTGCTGCTGCTGCTGCGGCCACCGTCGCTGCTGTTGGGGTTCGTTGCCGTCGGTCGTGTGTTATCATTTCAGTTGCTGGCTGCATGGCGCGTCGCTTGCACGCGCAGCGCCGGCCCGGAACTCCACCGATTTGGCTGAGTGTCTGGTTCGAGTCTGGGGCGGCGACGACGATTGTAATCGGTTTCAGTTCATTTTCATTTAAATGGAATTAAATATGGTAAATGATGAAATCAAGCTGAACACAGCAGGCGCCCCCCACCCCTCTCCCCACTGGCTCAGCAACCAGCAGCTCCCCTACACAGTCATGTATGTACGTATGTATGTATGTATGTAGACGTCGTCGTCGTCGCCGTCGTGGTGAATAGCTGTGGTGAAGGTAAGTGAAGGCGAGCGAGCAACAACAACGACGAGAGACCTTGACAGCAGGCAGCAGGCGGCAGAGCGCGTAAAGAAAGCAAGAATCGTAATCTATATAATAAATATGTAAATAATTTGAAATGTGCACACACACACACAAACGCAGCAGGCGCAAACCAAAACCAAAACCAGAACCAGAACCGCGAGCCATAAAAATTGAGATGGCAGGGGCGCTGTCCAGGTCAGGAAGCCCGTAAACAGCAGTAATAAAATCTCATCGAAATCGAGATTCGATATTCGAGGGAAAGAACAGGCGCACAGCAAGCAGTAGCAGCAGCAGCACAGCGAATTGCCTCGGCTGCCTGCTGGTCTGAGAGCGAGCACAGCATGAGAGCGAGAGAGCGCGCGCACTCACTCACACACACACAGACGAAACGCAAAATGGTAGAAAAAAAATCGATAAGCTTGCAAAAAGCAGCGCAACATTAAAACGGCACCAGACACCGAAAAGAAAAAAAAAGACAAAAAAAAAAGAGTAAAGAAAAACCACACAGAGCCGAAAACCCGATACCGAACCCACGCAGCAGTAAGCAGCACCAGCGCACCACCAGAGGCAGCACAGGCAGAATAGAGATGGCAGCGCCAGCGTACCTGACGCGCGCGTGTAACCGCCAAATTAACAGGCAAACAGGCAGCGCAGCAAGCAGCAAGCAGCAGGCAGCGCTGCGACGTCGCCTGACTACGCCGTACACATATGTTCTTTGCCAGTCTCAACCGGCCGGCCGCAGCATGAGAGCGCAAGGGAGAGCGAGCGCATGAGAGCGCGCTCTCTCTCTCAACGCTAAAAACAGGGTTGTCGAGTTGTGCGCTGCGCTAAGCAAATCTATGCTTGCAAGTGCATAAGTACTTGTCATATATTCATTTTATTAATTATTATTATTAATATTATACTTTAATATTATTTGTTAGTAACTAATTTCGGCTTTGGCAAATTGCTCTTAACTCATGCTTGCAATTTTTTTTTAAGGTAAAAGTGCCTTAATTATTGTGTTTGCTGCGCGACACATGGCAACTCTGACTGCGGCGCAAATGAGAGCACTCTCACACTCCCTCTCTCTCTCTCACTCTTATCTGCACTTGTAGGCATGGGGAGGGGCAGACAACTGTTATAATATTTCGGTCAGCTTAGCAAGTGGTACTCGTTATATCGCATCGAATATCGTTTGCCCTGCCTCTCCCTCTGCTACTGCTGCTGCTGCTTAGTCAGCTTGTCTTTTACAACTGCTGTTAGCAGTCGGCTTTTTGCACATTTTAAATGGCGAGCGCTTTAATGAAGACGCGACCGACGTCGACGTTGACGCCAACGCCGACGCCTTGTCAACGACAAAATCGTACAGATTTTTATTTACCTACACACGGTTTATGAGCGAAATTTTGTTGTGCGACGCGTATGCCAAGTGATGGGTGTTGAGAAAAGCAGAGCAGGCAAACCCTGCTGTAGCAGCAAATGCGAATTCACCACCCGAGCTCGACCCCCGCTCACCCCCTCCCCACACGGCAGTCGTTGACAGACTAACCGAAGTGTAGAGCAGGCATACATATGTATGTATTTGTGTATGCGTGTGTGTAGACATATTGCGACACATTTTAAATTGTAAAGTGGAAGTGGAAGAAGCAGAGGCAAAAAAAAGACAATTTACCTATTGGAAATGTTAACATAGGGCGAGTACTGTCACACACACACACACTGTGCTGCTTTTGCACTGCTTGTGAGCGCGTATTAAACAGCGCTGTCAAAGTGCTGTAAATCAACAGGGGGCAAAACTAAAGCTGTAATAAATTACTGTAATCGCGGGCAAATTGAAAAAATCCACACAAATATTTATCATGCTGTTTATATTCCTACTTCACTTTGCGGTCAATCTGCACTGTACACACACACACACACACATGCGCTTACACCTACACATATCAAAACTAAGCTTCACATTACAAATTAGCGCCCCCAAGCGGCCTGTAAAACAATAAACAACCGCAGCGCAGCAACAGCAACAACAACAACAGCAACCACAGCGCGCTCTCCTATGGCGCTCTCTTTTGCTCCCATTGCGCGCGTCTGTCTGTGTGTGTGTGTGAGTTGTGATTTTCTTGTGCACGTTTTGAAGAAATTTTTTATGTTACATTTTAATGGTAATGTTGTTGCTGTGTTTTGTGTTTAACGCTGCTGCTTACTGTCTGTCCGTATGTCCGTCTGTCTGTCCCACTGTCGTTAAGCTGCCGCCGACAGTGCGGCCAGCGTCGCTGCAATGACGCTGCAGTCTACAGAATGTAACAGGCGCACAGCTGCCAGCAGCAGTAGCAGCAGCGCGAGTTGGAGACTGAGAGCAGCATGAGCATGAACGAGAGCGAGTGTGTGTCTGTGTGTGTGAGGCGAGAGAGCGAGAGTTGAGAGACGAGCGACTCTCGCGCATGTGTCGGCAGTGCTGTTGTTGTTGCTGCCTGCGGCTACTGCTTGCTCTTTGTTTGCCTTTTTTTTGTTTTCTGCTGTTGCACATTTCTTTTTGTTTTCGCTTCTGGTGTGTATTTGCAATTTTGACTTGGAGTTAAGCTAATTTAAATTTAATATTTGGATTAAGCTCACCGATTTTCCAATGCCCACAAAGCGACTCAAATCGCTGGCGTATCGCTTGCTGCGCATTCCAACAACAACTGCAAGACTCTCTGTGTGTGTGTGTGTGCGTGTGGGTTTGTGTATGTCCGAGCTGGCTTAACAGCAGACAGAGAGCGAGAGAGAGAGAGAGAGATGGTGCTGGCTGCTGATGCGCTTATTGCTGGCGAAGGCGCTGCTTGCCTGCTTGCTTGACACTGCTGGCACTGTCAACTACTGCTTGCCGCTTGCTCTGCTTGCTACTTTAGCTTATTATTAAAGCAGCTGCCGCTGCTGTTGCCGCTGCAGATGAAAACCATCACTTCCGGAGGCGCTTCAAGTACTGAGGAATGCTGGGTATGTACGTGAGAACTGCTGTCTGTATGTGTGTGTGCGCACAAAAGGCGACGCCGACGTCGACAGCGACAGCGACTGCGACTGCGACAGCAGCAGCAATAGAAAAAAAAATCAACAAACTCAACACAAAGCAGTGCCAGCAGGAGAGCTGAGGAGAGCAGAGCAGAGCAGAGCGAATGAGGCACGCAAAATAAAAGGAAAATCAGCAAGCAGTGGGCAGAGCGCACTTGGGAAGGGGGAGGGGGCGAGCGGGCGCGCTTGGTTGGCTGGTGGGTTGATGTGCCGAGCTCCACTCTGCCCTGTGTTTGTGTGTGTGTGTAAATGCTCTGCTTCGCAATAAGGACCTGCTGTCTGCATGTGTGTGCGCGTGTGTGCTGATCTCTATGTGCTGCTGTGTCTGTCATTTGTATGCGCGCGTGTGTGTGTGTGTGTGCTGGTGGCAAATGTTAATGTTGGCCCGTCTAGAGAATAAGGCTAAAGCTGCATTAGCGTCATTAGAATCACAATCAGGTTTCAAGCAGCAGACTTGAGCAGCATTACACACACGCACACATGGCCACACGCAAACACAAACACACACAAACACACACAAACACACACACACACACACACACACACACACACACACACAAAGAGGCCAAAGGGGCAAACGTAACGGAAGACGGCAAGTGGCAAGAAGCCAAGAGCCGACCCAAAAGGCCAAGACAGCCCAGACTGGATGCGGTCATCGTGAGCGGCGAAGGTGCATTTTCGTACGCGGATATGCTGCGCTCGGTAAAAAGTGACCCGTCCCTCAGGCACCTTTCTCAGGACGTGCAGGGCATCCGGAAGACGGCGAATGGCAGCATGCTTGTGCGCCTAGCCAAGTCGTCAACACACAGCGCATGCGAGTTTCAAGCCGCAGTAGAGAAGGCCCTCACTGGTAAGGCGATCGTGAAAACAGTCTGCGACCAGGCCCAGGTCGAGATCTGCGACCTAGATGAGATTGCAACGAAGGAGGAAGTTATGCAAGCCGTTAGGGAGAAACTCGGTGACTCACACCTGAGCGTAGAGACAGTAAAATCGCTACGAGCCGTCAGCGGAGGTCGTCAAATTGCAACACTGACGATGCCAGTGGACAAGGCAAACAAACTCGCGGAGGGAAAGATTCGAGTTGGATGGGTTGTCTGCCGAGTCCGGCTTATTGTGCAGCCTAAACGGTGCTTTAAATGCCTAGATTTCGGCCATGTCGCAGTCAATTGCAAGAGCAAGGAGGATCTGCAAGGAGTGTGCTACAATTGCGGGGACGATAAGCACATCGCCAAACTGTGCGACAAGCCCCCCAGCTGCCGCATATGCACAAGGAAAGGTGTCAAGGCAGACCACTTAACAGGTAGCTATAGGTGCCCAGCCTATAAGGAAGCCGTCTCGAAAGTAAAATGTTAAGAATATTGCAACTTAATATCAACCACGCTGGAGCGGCACACGCCCTGTTAGACCAAACAGTAAGGGAGCAAAAGATCGACCTGGTACTTCTGAGCGAACCTTTGCGGGAAAAAGCAACAGGCCAGTGGATCAAGGACTTGACCGGGAAAGCGGCTATATGGCTGTGCGCAGCGAACGGCAAGTACCTCTCTAACGCAAAGAGGGCGAATGGCTACGCACGAGCCAAGTGTGGCAATATTTGGCTTTACAGCTGCTACTTGGCGCCTAGCTTAACCATTAACGATTACGCAGCAATCATTGAGGAGCTGACCGAGGACGCCAGGAGGCATAGCCCAGTGCTGATTGCAGGCGATTTCAACGCATGGTCTGTGGAGTGGGGGAGCAGCAGGACAAATGCTAGGGGCAAAACGCTTACGGAGTCCCTCGCAGCGCTGGATATTGCTCTGTTAAACACAGGCAATGGTGCCACTTTTGTTAAGGCTGGCAGGACATCCGTCATCGACCTGACGTTTGTCAGCAGCTCGCTAGCCCCCATGGCTCGTTGGTCCCTGAACTACGGGTATACGGCTAGCGATCACCGGATGATCATCTGCACGATCGGTAGCCAAAGCTATGACAGACCGAGTGTCCCGAGTGCGCGGAGGGCTTACAGAGTCGACACTTTCGACGCCCAGAAGTTTGCTGCTGAGTTTCGCCCACCGGACATGGACGGACGGGTAGAAGATTCGGTGCGTGCAATGGAGGAGTGCCTGCGTAGTGCATGCAATGCCAGCATGCAAGCAAGAAAGGCGCATCGGAATCACCACGCACCGGTATACTGGTGGAACGAGGCCATAGCCGAGGCCCGCAGGGCCTGCCTGCATGCGAGCAGAGCTTATCAGCGCTCGAGAGGCTCATCCATGTTTGTATCCAGGCAAGCGAACTATCGCGCGGCGCGGCGACAACTGAAAAAATCCATCAGGGAAAGCAAGCGGAAGTGCTTTCTGGAGCTTTGCGACTCAGCCGATCGTGATCCCTATGGCAAGGCATATCAGATAGTGGTGAAGCGGGTGTTTGCAGGACGACAAGGAGCACCAACGGATCCAGCCGAACTGCAGCGCATTGTGGAAACGCTCTTTCCTAGCGCATGCGATGCTGTCCAATCATCAGCTATAAGAGAGTGTGAGTGGCCAGTTGTTAACATATCTATCGATGAGGTAGTCAATGCCGCAGCCAGCCTCAAAACTAAAAAAGCACCGGGTCCAGATGGCATACCTAACAGAGCGCTGAAGCTGGCCTTATGCCTACGCCCTGATGCATTTGCCAAGCTCTACAGCAGTTGCATCGCTGAAGGCATCTTCCCTGCAACTTGGAAGGAACAGCATCTTGTGCTTCTTCCCAAGCCAAACAAAACTGCGAGCGAAGCCTCGTCGTACAGGCCTATTTGCCTGCTTAACACCCTAGGCAAAATACTGGAGAAGCTGCTGGGCTCAAGGATTGAGGCGGCAATTGCAGACGCGGGTGACCTCTCCCCCAACCAGTTCGGCTTTCGCAAGGCACGCTCGACCATAGACGCAATCGAGAAGGTGGTCAGCATTGCGCGAGATGCTATTGCGGGTAGCAGATGGGAAGGAGGTTCCAAGGAATATTGCCTAATTGCAACACTGGATGTAAAAAATGCATTCAACTCGGCAAAATGGAGCGGCATACTCCGAGCACTGGAGAACTTCCGAGTTCCGCCATACCTCATCCGCATGGTACGGAGCTACTTCTCTGGAAGAGTACTCCGGTACGACACCGACGATGGCCTGCGTACGCATGATGTCACACTCGGCGTACCGCAAGGATCTGTGCTGGGTCCACTTTTGTGGAACGCGATGTACGACGCCGTACTGAAGCTGGAGCTCCCAGAAAACGCTCAACTGATCGGCTTCGCTGACGACATCGCGCTTGTGGTGGTGGGAAAACACGTTGTAACCACCGAGGAGGCGTGCAATTCAGCCATAAGGAGGGTGCACCACTGGCTAGCAGCAGCTGGGCTAGAGCTCGCAGCCCATAAGACGGAGGCGGTCCTTGTCTCATCGCGCAAGGTTGTGGAGACAGCCCGCATCATGGTTGGTTCGACGGTGGTCCAGTCGAAGCGAGCAATTAAATACCTGGGCGTGATGATCGACACCAAGCTGTGCTTCAAGGAACACTTGAAGTATATGAACGAGAAGGCTGTCACTCTGTACAGAGCGCTCTCACGCATTATGCTCAACACCAGGGGACCAAGGCACGAACGTCGTCGCCTCCTGATGAGCTCGACTCGTGCAGTTATGCTCTATGCAGCGCCAGTATGGCACGAAGCCTTAAAAAAGCAATCGTACTATCGAGAAGCCAACTCGACGTACCGACTCTGCGCCATTCGAGTCGCATGTGCATTCCGAACGGTATCGGACGAAGCAGCCATGCTGATTGCCGGCATGATCCCGTTCAGCGAGCTAGTCGAGGAAGCCAAGAAGCTAAGGGAGGCAGGAAGTAGCAGCAGTAGCTACCGTGCACAAGCAAGACGAGAGAGTCTGCTTCGCTGGCAACGTCGCTGGACTGACTCATCCAAAGGCCGCTGGACCTACAGCCTCATTCCCGAAGTGGAACCTTGGTTTCTTCGGAAGCACGGGCAGGTTACGTACTACCTAACGCAGGTCCTTAGTGGCCATGGGTGCTTCAGAGCGTACCTGAAAAGGTTCGCAATAGAGGACAGCGATGAGTGCACATGGTGCGGACGCGGTGTAGTTGAGGATGCGCAACATGTGCTGTTCGAGTGCTCCCGCTTTCACAGCCAGCGACTCCAGCTCAAGCGGTTGACCGGGACCACCATCTCGGTCACCAACCTCGTTCCGCTCATGCTTAAGGGCCAGGAGGAGTGGAATGCTGTTTGCAGCTTTAGCGAAACCATCATGGTAATGCTGAGAAGCCTGGAACGGAGAAGGAACGCCGAATAGATGCTGCCCATGGACCTGCGAAGCAATGCTTTACCGGCCACCCGCAGGCCCTTGCCAGCATCTACTGTAACCACACGGCTCCTTTTAGACTAAGTTAGTACATAAGTTGGTTAATAAATGAATTAAAAAAAAAAAAAACACACACACACACACAGGGAAATCGCAGATATCAATAAATGATCCATGAACTGGTTCTGCTGGCGATCCCAGTCGCTCCTTCTCTCACTCCCCAGAACTGACACAATTCGCTGCAGCGAAATAAAAGTGTTCCAGTTACAGATGCTCGACTGGAACATACCCTAGAAGCACGAGAGGCTCGAGCAGGTGCATCAACTTGCAGCGACTTCAGTTGGAAAAAGAAGAGTTTTTTTTTATAGGCATGACTTGCAGATACCCTATCTGAAATGGAGCTTAGAGATTCAACTTTCAGCTAGATTATAAAAGTTCTTAACAGAGTTAAAACATGTCTAAAAAGACTTTACTCACAGTATCTCCCAAATACAATAATCACCTAACTGAAGCTGAATATATATATAATATCGTTTTTTAATTCCAAGTGAGTATAATGACTTTTTCTCAGATAAATAGAGATATAAAAAGTAGGCTAATATGTGAAACCACACTTAAAGTCGATAATAATAAATAAAATTTATATATTAAAAATTAATTTGAAAGCTAAAAAATTGAAATAAATTGTAATAATGGTAAAAATCTGATTTTAGCTACTCTAAAAGCACTTTATCTTTATCCTAGATCTTGAAAATACAATATTGATTACTTTTTGCTATATATTTTGTAGAGTTGATAAAAAAAATTAAATTTTAATTTATACTTTTTCGGAAAAAACCCCAGGTTTATGCGCTGCTTTACAATCGAATATTATTTTGATTCATTATAATAACAAGTAAGGAAAGCTACAGTCGAGCGCGCGCGACTGTAAGATACCATTTACCCTATTCGAAGAAATAATACAAAATAAAATAAATGGTATAAAAATAAAAAAAAAAGCAATTTACATTAAGAAAAAAAAATCGCTCCGCGCCAGATTCGAACCCAAGAACTCTCACGAACTTTGTAACTTACGAGTCGGACCTCTAACCACTAGACCACACAAGCTTACGCCATGCGATCGGCAAATTAGGCTTTTATTGACGCGGGCCCTCTACTGCGTCGATTTAACGTTTTGGTTAGGAATCGCTAGCGCCCATAACTTTGTATGGGGAATTCGAACTCCTATAACTTCTTTGTTATTAAAAAATAAAAATTGAAGAAAGCTACAGTCGAGTGCACTCGACAGTAAGTTATAATTTACCTTTGGCTGCTAAAAATAATTCTTAATATTAATTACTTTTATTCGAATTAATAACAACGCATCGCATATTTCCGAAATTAAATACACATGCATTGACGCTAATGGCACATGCCGACTGCACGCCGATTGTGCGTGCGCAGTCGGCGCAAGCATTGAAGCCGAGCCTCTGCTCCGTCTCTGCTGCTGTATGCAAAACTTCTCGCGCCTAGGAACAGACCATGTGCTTCAGTGATTTGTTGTGAGAGTTGTCAGCTCTATAACTAAATGTCCCCGGCTCGAATCCCAGCGCAGTCTTCATTTTTTTGTATTGCTTAGAAAAAGTTTTTGTTTTTATTTTTTTTTTTTTGCATAATATACTTTTCATATAGCGCAAAATTATTAAAAAAAAAAAAATTGCCCAGCGCAGGATTCGAACCCGCGACCTCACGCATCAGAAACTTGCGAGCCAACCATCAAGACCACACACAGTTACGCAGTGCGATCGGCAAAAAAAAAAAAAAAATTGCCCGTTGCTGGATTCGAACCCGCGACCACACGCACCAGAATCTTGCATGCAACCATCTAGACCACACACAGTTACGCGGAGCGATCGGCAAATGAGACTTTTATTGATGCCGGCCTTCTGCTGCGTCAGTTCAACATTCTAGTTGGAATTCTAAGCGCCCACAACTTTATATGGAAGATTCAAACTCCTATAACTTCTTTGTTTATTGTCCGATCGGATTGAAATTTATAGGGTAGATCTGTACTATGGTAAGCTATAAGAGTGTTAAAAAAAATGTTTTGTTATTTCCCTACTTTTCTTAAAATTCAATAGTTTGGGGGCGGTGGGCGTGGCATCCAAAAGTTGAAAATCAAACATTCTTCGTAATGTTACCAGGCACCTTACTTTCAAATTTGGCGCTTCTAGCTTTTCTAGTTTTCTTTTAAACTATAAAAATGTGTTTTTTAGAGGCGGTGGGCGTGGCATCCAAAATTCTAAAATCCAACTTCTGCATAATGTTGCAAGACACCCTCCTACCAAATTTGGTGCGTTTATCTCTTTTCGTTATTGAATTATTTGGAAAAAATCGAAATACGCATTTATCGATTTGCGGAGGCGGTGGGCGTGGCACATCAAGTTTGAAATAAACTTCTTGTGTGTATTGAATACACGCACACTCCCACCAAGTCTGGTGCCTCTAGCTCTTTTAATAGCTGAGATCTGTGTGTTCATACAGACGGACAGACGGACAGACGGACAGACGGACAGACGGACAGACGGACAGACGGACAGACAGACGGACATGACCAAATCGACTCGGCTATTGATGCTGATCAAGAATATATATACTTTGTATGGTCTGCCACGCCTCCTTCTGCCTGTTACATACATTTGCACAAAGTTAATATACCATTTTTTACCCATTTTCAATGGGTAAATGGTATAAAAATAAATGCAAAGTTTAGAAATTACAAGGTATAATAAGCGTCAATCTTCAATGTCTTTTCTGTATATGCTGTCGATAAATTATTTATATTATTTTTTTTTTAAGAATATTAAAATTACTTTGAATTTTTGCTCATTTCGAATTTTTCTCTATTTAAATTTGGGCTCATTAAAGAGAGAGACTAAAATTACAAAGTATTCTATAGGGAATAAGCTGTATCAATATTAAGTATATATGTTTCACTATTATTATCATTATTATTTTTGATTATTATTATTATTGTTATTTTTATTATTATTATTAGAAATTATTATTATTATTATTATTATGATTATTATTATTAACATCTTCATTATTATTATTATAATCATCTTTATTTCTATTACTATTATTATTATTTAATATTAGGTCCCATGATTTAATGCAAACTTAAAACTACGTCAACTTGATGTCTAGGGTAATACACTATAGTATGGCTATATTGCAGTTATTTTCTATGAAAAAAAAACATTAGAAACGTGAACTAACTTGATTGAGCGTTTGCTGCAGCATTTCAATAAATTCTTTTTATTTTATTTTATTGTTTTAAGTATGTTTTTTTTTCTTGATTAATTTGAAAATTAAATCAAGTTTATTTTCAGTTAATTTTTTGTATATTTTTATATTTTATATATATAAATGTGAATATTTGTGGTTGTACTGTGAAGAAGCCACTTGTTGCAACAAACAAACGACTTGCTGCACACACACACACACACACACTTCAAACACACACACACACACACACACCGAGTTGGGCCCAAAAAAAAAAGTGAGAAAAAAAATGCCAGGCATAATTGTAATTGCTGTGCATGGTAATTGATATTTACCAGAAGATTTCTAAGTATCATAACTCACGGCGCACTCCCCCCGCCCGCGAGGTCGCGACGCGACGCGACGTGAGACGAAACTGCAGCAGATAATGGCAGCGGGCCAGGGCTATTATGGCGACTATATAGCAGATAAATCTCGCAGTTATCGCACTTATCACAACTAGCCAGAGAGCGAGAGCGAGAGAGAGAGAGATGGAAAACTGTTGCGGTTCGAAATCGAATGCGTATAAAATAGCTGCTATATATGATATAGATATATATATATATACTTTTTCCTAATCAAAATCGAAGAGCGAACGCGAACGCGCGTGTCTAGGATGCAGAACGAGGCACGACGGACCTTTAAGTGGCAATGGCAATGGCAATGCCAGCGCGCGCGCTTGCCGATACAAAAGGGTAAACACACACGCACACACACAAACACACGCACACACACACGCATACTGGATGTGGCCTGGAAGCTGCTGCCGCTGCCGCTGCCGCTGCCGTCGCTGCTGCGAATCTCTGGGGTCGGATCGGTTCGCTTGCTCGAAGTGTGTCGGAAGGGGCAGGGGGTGTGTGGTGTGGTCGAGAGTTGTTGGTAAATTGCGGGGGAGTGGCAGGCCGTTGCCCGCCTGAGTTATGGTCTAAATAGAATCAGCAAATTTTTGGTCGACAAAACGACGAGCAGCAGGACGAGCGCTGCGAGTGCCCGAACCAGCCGCAGCAGCAGCAGCAGCAGCAGCAGTGGTGGAGGCGGGTTGCAGCGACAGCAACAACAACAACAACAACAACAACAACAAGCTGGCGACAGGAGACAGAGCAGCGCCTCGCCTCGGCCCGTTCAATTTTTGGGAGATGTACATTTAATAAAACGCACACACACACACACACACACACACACACACACACACACAGAGGCGCGCGCAAGCGACAGGAATATTGGAAGTTTTGGGCTTCGTGCTGAGCGCCGAAGTGGAGCACGACGAGGAGCAGCAGCAGCCGCAGCCGCAGCCGCAGCAGGCGCAGCAGGAGTGCGGCGAAGCGTAGCAGCAGGACACTGCGTGCTGCAGCGAATAGCATGGCAGAAGGAGCTGCAAGCACGCAAGCAGCAACAACAGCAGCGCCTGCAGCGACGGCGGCAGTGGCAGCGGCAGTGGCAGCAGCAGTGGCAGCAAACGGAACGCAGTCAGGAAGCAGACGCTTAAAATGCTGCCTGCTGATGCTCAGACAAAGCCTTCGTGTGCTGCTGCTCCTCTGTGTTATTGTTGTTGTTGCTGTTGCTGCTGCTGTTGATGGAGCTGTGCTGCCTTTTGGCCGGCACAAGATGCGAATAGTTGATGCCGTTGCCATTGCTATCGGCTGCACTTGGCGACGGAGCGAGACGGCAAATGCAACAGACAGGAGCACACACAGAGCAGGCGTGTGATTGCCAGAGTGCGAGCAGCGCTCTCTAGGTGCGTGTGCGTGTGTGCGTGTGTGTGTGTGTGCGGAAGTGTGGAGGTGTACGCAGTGGCGGAGAGAAAACGGCAGCAAGTAGGCGATGCAAAGGACTATGCTAAATAATCTCACAGTGAAGACTCGCTACTGTGAACGAGAGAAACAGGAGAGCTGGGAATATATAGTCTGCTATATAGTAGCTGATATATAGCTTATTGGAAATATTTTTATATAGTTTTATTTAAATATAATCACAGGATTTTGTCATATTGTTCAGAAACATATATATATATATATATATATATATATATATATATATATACAGTAGCTGATATATAGCTGGCTTATTGGAAATATTGTTATATAGTTTTATTTAAGTATAATCATAGGATTTCTTCATATAGTTCAGAAACATATACATATATATATATATTTATGTATTTTTTTTTTTTTTGAAAGTCCATTTTTTTGTCGTTTCGTTCTAGAATTTATATATTTATGTAGAATAGATCAATATACCAAATATCAAATTCTATATGTGTATATATACTTTACATAATCCAATCCCGTTATTTTTTTGGCAATATATTCAAAATTAAATAATGCCAATCATTAAATTTTGTAAGATTAAAAAATATATAATATATATACCATAATATTATACAGAAATATATAGCAATTTAAATTTTATTTTATTTTATTTTATTATTTTGTTGTATTAAAGAATATACATATTTCTATATGATATGCAGAAATATACCACTGAATATATTATAGCAATTTATATGATTTCTTCAAGTATGTGACAGTTTTTTGGCATATTTTTCACGAATATATATATATAGTTATAAGTGCAAAAAATATTTCATATATTTTAGAGATTTGGTATATCAAGTTAATATAATATGAATAAAATGAAATATGCTCTTGTTTGTGTATTATACGTGGGTCGTTCAATATGTCTTTAGAAAAAATAAATAATAATAATAAATATAAAAACACGGTTTTTTGCAGAATTTTTTTTTTATTTTTCAACATAGTCCCCCCTTTTAGCTCTACACACTTTGCCAATCGTTTTTCCAACATTTTCATCCCGTCCAAAAAAATAGGATTTCGGATTTCTTCACTCGGATTTTCTAAGGACTTATTGAACGACCCTCGTATATACGATTTTCAGAGTTATTTGTCGCTATGCTTCAAACTTCTGCTCCATCATGTGCACACTGTACTACAAAATTGACAGAAGAAAATGCAAAAAGACAACAGCACAACGGCAACAAGAGGAACAACAACAAAATGGACGGAAGAAAAGCATAAACATGCGTTGGGAATACCAAAACAAGCTGCACAAGCGACACGCAAAGGCTGCAACCTACAACAACAACAACAACAAGCATAAGAACAACAACAATGGGAGCAACTCCTGTAAGGCTAATGAAGTGTAGAAAGGGTTGCTAAGCTGCAAATTTATGCATCCGAGTGAGTTTCCTGTGCGTGCGTGTGTCTCTCGATGAAGCGAGCGAGCGAGAGAGCAGCACAGTTGCCGGAGCGAGAGAGCAGGCAGCTCCGACCACTGCTGGAAGCTGCGGGGTTTCCTTCATTTTTTTTTTTTTTTTTTTTTTTTTGTTGTCTGTGGCAAGTTTTTGGTTTTGATTTCGCCCAGAAGCTTAAAGCTCTCTTCGTGTCCGCTGCTAAGTAGGCTACCATTTTTGCAGCTACCCTACTCAACGCCTTCAGGGCTCCCACCCTCCACCCCCTCTGGTCTAGCCCCTTCTGCCAACTTATTGTGCACCCCTCGCTCTCAGCTTGGATGATAATTTAACTTTTACTCGGGGACTCTCGACCCTTGTTGTTTGCCCTGCGATGCTGCTGCTTCTTCTTCTCCTCTGCTTCGCCGTCTCGCTGTTGCACAGTTACGTAGTTACAATACGTAATCAGTTAACGTCGTAAAAGAGCTTAGCTCAGCTTAGCCTGTGTGTGTGTGTGTGTTAGTTTGTGTGTATAGTACTATATATACACCTAATTACGTGGCCGAGACTGGGTTACGTTATGGCACGTTACGTTATCAATCCGTAATGTACATAAGTACTTGGTCGAGTTTCAGACAGTTTCATGCAGTTATACTGAGGACTTTAACAGTTGCAGTACTTTTATGTTATAACGTATGCGTATTACGTAGTAGCAAACTACGTAATTAGATTCTATAGGCCAGCTTACATTGTTTTTAAGTTCTTGGCCAAAGATAAATAAACGTAGATACGTCTGAAATTACCAAAACGTTACGACTTACGTTTTATGTCGTTACGTTATTATGAGCTACAACGTAAGGCAACGTCTTCTAGAGCATTAGGATATTGATTAATTGGTAATACGGTAAAGAGTTAAGCTTAACTGACTTTAATTAACTGACATTACGCCTTACATTCACTTTACTACGCCGCATTCATCTAAACATATGACGTAATTAAATGCACTTGACGTCTTACACTCACGGTATTACGCCGCATTCACTTATAAATGCCCTTCATAGCATTATTAAGGGTTGAAATTGAGTCTGGTTAACAATGTGTAACTACGTCGTTAAACGTTTGTAAGCGCAAGTTATGCGCAGTACGTCGCTACTTGCGATTACGTAATGGCGTAACATTCGAATACGTCGTATATTCATTTTAACTATCAGTCATTAGTGTCGGCTGGTTGTCAACTTTGACAACGCATAAAGCATTACGTGGCGTAATAGCGTATTCATTGCGTATGGCCTTACGTTGATTACGTAATAGTTTTAGTTTCAATACGTGCGTATTTCAATACGTACCTTGTTCATTTTATTTATTAAGTTAAGTTATTTTTATGCGCAACGCATTACGCGACGTAATGAAATATTTATTTTGAGCCCAATAACGTAAGCGTAGACGTAACTAGATACGAGCTTACGTCGTTATCTTCTATAAAGCTCGTAGCACAACTTATCAAGCATTGCCAGAGTTGCCACGCTACAAGTACTTCAACGACTCGTGCCACAGCTTACGTCGTTACGTTGTTGTGCTGCACTTGCATCTTGATTACGCTATTGAGCCTTGCTCTTGTTATGGGATAATCGTTGGCAATCCATCAAAGCGTCTCTCGCATTGTTCCATTGTTTTTGGGCAGCCCAAATGTGTTGGCATTCTAATTACGAGTTCCGTAGAGAGAGAGAGAGAGAGAGAGACAAAGAGAGAGGGAGATGTAGAGATAGAAGCAGCTATGGGGGGCAGCTAGGAGTGGGCGGGAAATCAGCTTATAAATGAGTATCTATAATTGTTTTGCGACAATCGAGGCGAGCCCAGGGCACACAGCAGTGGCAGCTGCACCACAAAGCGCCACTGGGGCAGGGGCAGGGGCAGCAGGCGTGGCACCTGTATGCCACATCGAGCATACGCAGCATTGTCTTCTTGCGGGCCTGTGCGTGTGCATGCGTGTCTATGCATGTGTACGCATGTCGCTCTGCCTGTGATGCATGATGCGCGCGCGCTGCACATGAGAAAAAAACATGGCCAAGTGCCCGGACACAACGAGGACACAGCGGCTTCGGCTCCGGCTCCGGCTCCGGCTCCGGCTCCAGTTACGGCTGCGACTACGACTATGGCTACGGCCATGGCTAACGCAGCTCGAGCTGCATGGGGTCGGCTGGGGGTCATGTCGTTGGCGGTGGCAGTGTTGCTGCTGCTGTCGTTGTTGTTGTTGGCCGTGTCGGCGCTTTGGGCCCCGGCCGGTTCTGGTCTGGGCCTGCTTTCAATCAGCACTCGCTGCTGCCACGGATGTTGCCAAATCGTGCAAAATTTTCGGCTACGCGTGGTGGCAGCAACAGCCCTGGGGGGGAGGAGGGGGAGGTGTTGGTGGGGTGAAAATGCTGCACTCGCCTTGCGCTTGCTCACGCTCCTCTTGTTGTTGTTGTTGTTGCTGCTGTCGGGTTTTGTTAATGCCCAAAAGCCTGCGTTCGCTATGCGCTGCTGTGCCCGGTTTTTGGCTTATTGTTCGCACACACACACACACACACGCAGTCGATGCTGCATTGCAAGTGCTTGCATTTTGCATCGACAGATGGCGCTCCCGCTGCAATTTCGGGGGTTGAGCACAGACAGAGATGGCGAGCACAACGCCACAGATAAACGAGCACACACACTCACACACACAACCACACACACACACGTGCTGTATATACGCATACGCACATACATACATAATGCAGGCACAGGTAGAGGTACTGCTAGTAGGGGCCGGGGCTAGCGCCCGGTACATAAAGCCTGGCAAAGTTTCGCAGTGAAAAGAAGGCAAAGAAATGGAAAGTCCTTCCACACAGCAGCGAACTTACTCTCTCTCTCGCTCTTTCTCTCTCTCTCACTTGCTCAGGCCTTGCGCCCAGTGTGGCGAAAATGCACACAAATTAAGTTGGAAAATGCATTGAATAAAGTTGAGAAATTTACTACTATATTTAAATATATAAAAAAAAAACAAGTTAATGCCCGACAGGCAGTAAGTAACACTGTAGAAAATTGAGGGGGACTGAGCCAGACCTGCTAGACTATACTAAATGCAACTAAATATTTTGCCAATTTATATTCTTAAAGCTTTATGCCTATTTGGCTTGATCATGTCCGTCTGTCCGCAAAAGTGTATAGATCTCAGCTATATGAAGAGCTAAGCACATCAAATTTGAGCTGAAGCTTCGTTTATACCACACGCACATGA
This sequence comes from Zaprionus bogoriensis, assembly GCA_035046045.1. Lineage (NCBI taxonomy): Eukaryota > Metazoa > Arthropoda > Insecta > Diptera > Drosophilidae > Zaprionus > Zaprionus bogoriensis. The sequence goes on from JAWNOI010000038.1 coordinate 2,973,911, forward strand.
AGTTTTTTTCTAATTTTGCTAACGACTTGCAATACCCATGATAGAGAAGTAATTGTCATTTCAAGCGCTAATATTATATATTATATATTCAACTTTGGCACACACATAGTTCATCATTATGTTGACATACACTGCAATTTTCAATTCAATGGCATAGTAAACACAAAAGTTATTCAACAAACAATTTGCCACAGCAACTGCAATTTGTAATTGTATTCATCTGCTGTATAGGTATTTTTCTATATCAATAGTTCTTAAACGTTTCGACATGTCTTGCTGTTTTACATCTGACGTTGTCTTGGGCCTAAGGCAACTAGTTTTAAAGCTTGCTTGAGACTTGCACTTTTTTACTATAGTATTTGATACAATTGCAAGTATTTTATATATTATAGTTATGCATATATTGCAGTAGATTCGTAGCTAAAGCAACAATCGCTTGCTAAGAGCTCTCAAGAATTTGCTCGAGTTTGTCTTTGTAGTATTTTCGCGCTATCATGTTGGTGAATAATACAAAAAGTTAGGTGCATTTTCAATTGGAAACTCGCAGGCCTAACTTTTCGGGCTAGTGGGTTTTTTTTTGACTTGGCAAGACTGTTTATGACATCTGAGCCAAATTTCATGTCATAAGAACACTCCGGGGAACGCGTTTCGCATCGATTGAGAAGATAAAAGCTAAATCGAAGAAGGCGCTGATGGCTATACCAAAAAAGATACACAAGTATTTTTTTTTCGAGGGGGTATTACTTGGAAGGGCAAGAAATCGTTGTAAATAAAGATACATTTTATTGCTTTGCAAGTTATGTTTTGGTAGATATATAATTTTAGTGTACTGAACTGAATGACAAAATTCGCATATATCTTATTTTGCGCTCTCTTAACCAATTTCTTTTGTGCAATTGCAAATGGTCGCATTTGCAAGACGAGCGTAAACAAAATCTACGGCCAATCTAAATGAACAAATATCCATTGCAGTTATTTAGTTATTTATTTTAGTTTGGATTCTAGTCGCTCAAAGTCTCGGGGCTTAGGCATTCGAATTCGAATTCCAATTCCAGCTCGAATTTGAGTTCGAAATGCTAATCGAATGGCAGGCGGGCTAACAGGCAGGCAGGCAGGCAGGCGGCAGGCTGGCAGGCAGCTGCTGGTCTCGCTTTGGTTCGGCTGCTGTTGATTTATGTATACCCGAAACTAAAACTAAGCGCTGCGATTGCACTCAAAAGAGGGGGGAGCGGGTAGGGGGTCGAGGGCAGGGGAAGGCAGTGGGGTGCAGGGAAGGTGGCACACACAACAAAACCAAAGCGCTAAAAGGCAAAAGCGGGGAGCGCGCGCAGGCATTGTGTGCCTGCTGTTGTGTGTGTGTGTGTGTGTGTGTGTGCTTGTGTGTATATGTATTTGTGTGTGTGTGTGTGCGTTTGCGTGTGTGTTTGTGTGGTAATAGACACAAAACCGAATCGAGGCTCTGCTAGTTTCAGAGCCTTGGTTGCTGCTGGAAGTGGAAACTAACTACAACAACATTTGCTAAATACACACTGGAAATAGCTGGCACTACAGCATCACCTACCCCTCCCCTCCCCCGGCCTGCCCCGCTTGCCATAGCCGGCTGCTCCCACGAGTGCCCTCGCAAAGCTGGCCCAGCGCCCTGCATATGCGTTGGAAAACTAAACCCAAACGATTTCAGCGCGTTCAACGCGACGTCGTCCACGGTGGCAACTGCTGCTGCTGTTGCTGTTGCTGCTGCTGCTGTTGCTGCTGCTGCTGTCACCGACAACGTCAACGTCAACGCTGGCAGCGCGCTGCTGCGCAATACACACAAACCTATAGAGGCGCTGGAGTGCATACTCTATATATATATACATATACATATACATATATATATATATATATATCTATATAGAGAAACAGCGACTGCAGGTTGCAGCAGCTCTTGCTATTTTTCTTGTACTTCACCCTCAACCCTCTGCGCTACTCCTACTGCCAACCTCCCCCCCCCACGCCCACTACCTTTGCGCGCTAAACAAAAAAAAATCTACAAATTGCAAAAATACCAAACGAAAAAATGGGCGCATGGGAGGCAGAGAGGAGGAGCAGCAGCAGCAGCAGCAGGTGCAATGCAGAGCAGAGACGTAGACGCAGACAGCAGCAGGGGACAGGGGGCAGGGTGCAGGGGGCAGCGGGATATTCTCTATAGTACAACTCAATGGTTGTCATTGGTTTCTTGTTCGCATTGTAGTAATTCCATTTTGCTGCGACTACAAAGAAACACAGCCAGAGCCAAAGCCAGAGCCAGAGCTGGGGCCAGCAACTTTGCAGGGAGTGCAGCAGTGCGCGACTATGCTTATACCCTGTTTAAGGGTGCCATGGCATGTTCAAGATAGATCGTATCTTATAGATACTTGACTGTGCATATACCCCGTAGCTATTGTTTGGTGCCTTAAGCATCTTATAGATACTTCTCTTAGTGGTAAAGATATAGTTAGAGAGTTATGAGCAAATTACGCTGTATAAATTATCTATAAGCAATGCGCGACTATGTAAATACCCTGCAATTTCAATTGTTTGAGGGTCCCATGTCATATTCACGATAGAACGTATCTCATAGATACTTCTGCAGTTTGCTCGTTGAATGCACATTGACCTTCACTCTACCGCTCAACTATGCATATACCCGGTAGCTAATGCCTGGTGCCTAGCTATTTCGTATCCAAAAATACATTTTTAGTATTTATTTAGTATTTTCGATGGGTAAATGAATTCTCTGTATAGTACTTGCTGTCTTGCTCAATTGTTTATCAATAAAATAAATTATTACACAAATTTGCATGTTACAATACCCTGTACTACACTTAGGGTATACATTTCTTCACTTTAAATTCCTTTTGCACTCACGAAATCCATTCGAAGCTTTTCGTGCGATTGTACTTATGATATTATAATATATTGTTACACTACGATTAATCTTTAACTTAGTAAAAACTACAGAATATCCCTAAGTGGTAGTTAAAGCTTCAAAATAGTTCTTTTTTTTTCTACTTTCTTTAATCTCTTGACTTTCATATTGTATATGATACTATATACTTTTATACTAATATTTTCTATTATAAATTATGCAGTTTACGCAAAAAATCTTCAATTGCAGAATACCCTTTAGTAGTAGCTAAGACTTCAACATTAATAGAATCTATCGGATTTTTTTTTTTTTGTTCTAGATAATTGATGCTGTAGTCGAAGAGTGCCTTATGTTTTGTATATGATACTAGGTTTTTTCTATACTAATGCTTTATATATTTTCTACTTTGTACTACTCTCTACTAAGTATTAAGAGATATACCGCATACCACATTCTAAAGTTTTTCTAAAATTAATAGAATCTAATATTTTAGTTTTTTTTTTGTTATATTGTCTTGATGTTGTAGTCCAATCTTTCATTTTATAATATTATGCTATATATTTTTTATACTAAAACTTTGTTCTATATAATATATGTATTTTCTCTACCAGATATTATGAGCATTCTAAATTTTTTTCGTATTTTCACCTAACGTGAGTATCTTATAGTCAAGCATTTGATTGTATACTTTCATTTCCATATGAAGTTATAGTTACTTCTATATAAATACTTAATCTTGGATATACCCAACACAAATATATATTTTCTATACTTATTCTTATATATTTTCTACTATGTATTAATAGATATATAGCAAAACATATTCTGCACTTCTTTCGTGTTTCTACCTAATGTGAGTATCTTATAGTCGAGCATTTACTTGAACTGCTTTCGTTTACATATAAAGTTATAGTTAGTTCTATGTAGATACTTTATTCTGGATATACCCAACTCAAATTGCCAAATATGGTCAGCCTAAAATGCTATTAAAAACGAGCTCACCAAGTCCATCAGCCTGTCCTCCGCTCCCTCCGCCTCCGCCCTGCCTCTCTGCTCTAGACCAACAACAGCTTGTTGCTTGGCAGTTGAGAGCGAGACAGAGAGAGAGAGCAAGAGAGTGAGCGAGAGAGGGATAGAGGCAGGGCGCAGAGAAAGAATTTGTAGTTTTTAGTTTAGTTTCTGGTTCGATTCATCGGAATGGGTTGCTCGCCTTATTTATTAGCAACAATCTCAAAAGAAACTCACCTGCAACGAGAAAGAGAGAGAGAGAGAGTGAGTGAGTTAGATAGTGTGAGTGAGATAGATAGAGACTGAGTAGAGTTGAGCTTGAGAATTGCAAATGCAAATGCGATTAGTTTGGGCCTTGCGTTTCGGTTGGAGTTTGGATTGGGTTTAGGTTTTGCGTTCGAGTTGGAGTTTGAGTTGGGGTTTAGGGTTCGCTGTGTGTGTGTTTGTGTGTGCTAACAAAACCCGAGACGACCCTATAGGCTAAGCTGGTCTGTATGTGTGTGTGAGTGCGAGTGTGTGTCTACAACATAACTCACAAATCAAAACTTGGCTGAAAGTGCAGAGCGACGCGAGGCTGCTGCAGTTGCAGTTGCAGTTGCTGTTGGGTCTGTTGCCGCCTGCCACTCGCAGCTTTAGCCTCTACACATGACCAGCAGCAGCAGCAGCAGCACATACATAACTAATAGATACATAAAGCCGTATCTTTTGGGTGAATGAACTGTAATGAGAATGTGAACCTAGGCGGAGGCTGAAGCTGCGGCTGCGGCTGCGACTGAAGCAGAGGCAGAGGCAGAGATGTTGAAAATCGCAACGCAAAGTGCGCAATTGAAGCTGCTGCTGAGGCAACTCGACAGCAACAACAACAACAACAACAACTCGAGCCGAAGCAGAGGCAAAAAAAAAATAAAATAAAACTGACCAACAAGGCGACGCGACAAAGCGCGGCGAGCGCAAAACAAACGAATGCAAAAGTCAAAAGCTGGCAAAAAAAAGCTGGCGATTGCAGCAGCAGAAGGGAGCATGATAGGGGGACAGGAGGGGGGGAGTGGAAGCGAGAGGGGGCTAGGTAGGCGCAGAGGCGTATCTCAATTGTGTACACACAGGCGAAGGCTTTTGCGATTAAAATGACCAAAGCAACAGCAGCAGCAGCAGGTAGAGAGAGCGAGAGCGAGAGACTGCGAGAGAAAGAGAGCGAGAGCCAGAGGGAGAGGCACGTCGACTGCCTCGCACATAATAAATCTATTGCCTTTTAGTTCCATTTCTGCGAGATCTTCAAGCACACGAGAGAGAGCGAGAAATGCATGCGTAGCAGCAAAAGTGCAACATTTTTATAATACTAACTATAAAGTAATTTATGGCATATATAGTTGCATGTTCTGTCATCTATAAATCTTAATCTATCTACATATTCCTTCTTATTCTCTTACACACACACACACACATTTTCCACACACAATCAAACGATTTCAATGTAGGAGGAAACATAAACATTATTATATTTTTTTCGATATATTACTAAGCAAATTACAATTTTGTTTAAACCAATATTATTAAAAAAATATTTCTTTAATATTTTTAAATATTAAAAAAATTATTGCATTATTAAAGCTCCAAAAACTCATGCTTTTAATCATGCTACATAATTCATAATGCTATGATATAATTATTATCAAAATATTTAAAAAATATTTTTCAAATATTTAGAAAATATTTTTAAAACATTTAGAAAATATTTCTTTCATATTTTGAAATGTTTAATAATTTATTTTAGTTATAAAACTCCAAAAACGTATGCTAATTTATGTTTTATGTGCTATAAAAATGGTCTACCATAATTATTATAAATTTTCGAAGCAGAAATGTTTCTAATTTCTTTTCCTATTCACAATAAAATAAAAATATATAGCGGATACCTGATGATATGATATATAGTAGTAACTGAATAATATTAATTTTTCAAACGACTTTTGTTTACGTTTTCAACTTTTAAGTGCGATTCAAAGTAAAGTTTTTAATCATACATTTTCGATTTGACGTTTAACTTTACATATGCATGCAGCGAGAAGTAGGCGTGGTCTTGCCCACAGAAAGGCAGCAAGTTGGGAAGAGTTGGGACAGAGAGGCAGAGGAAGGGGGCGGTGAAGAGGCAGGCCTTTCTAATAACATATTGCCAGCATGCACGCAACGCGAACGAGGGAAACAAAGTCAAAGAAAAGTAAGCAGAGCGTAGGAGGGAGAGACATAAAGAGAGAGAGAGAGAGAGGGAGAGTGAGAGAGATGGACAATAAAGGAGTGAGAGGGGGGGGGGGAAGGGGGGAGTGTGTTCGGTAGGGACCGTTCGCAGGGTTGGGCTGAGCTCAGCTGGCATCGGGTGTAGCTGTGAAGGGTTGCTCTGCTGGGCTGCGAGGGGCGGGGCTGATGGGCGTGCGGGTTAAGTGCAAAAGTTGCACAACAAAAATTGAATTTTTAATTTGCTTGCACAACACACACACACACACACACACACACACACACACATACACACAAAATAAAAAAACGCAGCACAAAGAGGAAACCGAAAGCTGAGAGACGACAAAGGGAAACTGTGCAACAGAGACAGAAAGAGAGAGCGAGAGGGAGACAAGGAAAGAGAGTGCGATTGAGAGCGAGAGGCAGCAACTGCAGCAAAACGATGAAAAGTTGACGTCGATGAATAAAGCAAAGAAAATGACAACAAAAGCAACGGGCAGAAGCAGAAGCACAAGCAAAAGAAGAAACGAAAAGAGACGAACGAGAGACGAGGCGAAACGCAAGCCAAAAACATAAACTTTTTGCACTGCACACACACACACACACACATGCTGGAACTTCGATATTTTTGATATACTCTTGTCGCATTTCGGTGGCCCAAAAAGTTGCAGTTCCTTCCTAGCCGAGTCGAGTTTCAGCCCGCTCTTCTGCTCTGTGTGTGTGTGTGTGTGGTGTAAGCTCCACCTTCCACACTGTTAAAAAAGTTTAATTTTCGCTGTTGTGCGTGCAAATAAAATAAAAAGTTGCGACAACAGAGCCATGCAGCAGCAGCAGAGAGGAGAAGGCGAGGGGGGAAGGAAGCACCGTGGCTTCATATAACCTATACATACATACATATGTAAAGTAAGAAAGAGCGGGGCAGTCAGTTTGATATAATGTATCATAGCTTGACAATTGCAAAAAAATACTGCAAGTATTTTTGCTGCAATTAAATTGGCAATTTAAGATTTTAGAAATACTAAAAAATGACCGAGAAAAATTAAGAAATTTAACACTAACAACTATTGAGTTCAAGTTAAATTAAATATAATTTTAGTTGTTTACAACAATTATAAAATAAAAGGAAATTCTTTAGAAATTTCCAATAAATTTTCAATTCAGTTTTAGGGCTTGTAAATATATTTACAAGTATCAGACGTGGCATGGATGCTATAGCAAATATGCATTAAATTAAAGAAAAATTGAAAATTTTTAAATGTGTAAAATTAATTATGGAATTTCTACTTCTGCTTCAAGGTTGCAGTTCTAATGGAAAACTACATGAAAAATGCATAATAAAATCAAAGATGAAAACTTTGTTCCTCTAAAAAATAAGTTAATACCGAAGCAAGTTGCAAAGTGGCAAGCTGAGCTGTTGCTATGAACTTGTGGCCAACAACATGAATACCCTTAACAAGTCTATAAAAACGAAGCAACTTCAAAATAACTATTATAGTATTTATTATTATATTATAAAATATAATATTATTATTATATAAATATTATTATTATTATTATTATATATATTATTATTAGATATATTTATTATATTTTATAGTACATATACTAAAAGTAAACTTCATCTCGCAGCTTTGTGGCGCATCTTGCGCCCTGCCAACAAGTTGTACAACAGTGCGTATACGCAACAACCGAAGGCATGCAAGAACAAGCGAAGCGCAGCTCAAACGAAAAAATGCGACGCATTAAAAAATGGCAAAACGAAAAACTGAAGCATTTGTCGAGCTTTTTAGCTTGATATGGCCTGACTTACATACGCATACACACACACACACACATATTGTATGTACATGCCGCCACCTATGTACAGTCTGCTGCAGCTGTCTATATAGTTTGTATCCGTATCCGTATCCGTATCTGTAGCTGTAGCTGTAGCTGTAGCTGCTGCTGTAGCTGTATTTGTAGCTGCAGCTGTCGCTGTAGCTCAGCCTGGCGGCAACTGGCATAAACTATGCGCAAAGTGTCGGGAAGCTGCGGCGCGCTGCTGAATGCGGATGTGCATGCGGATGTGGATGCGAATGTAGCTGCGGATGCAGCACGAACTGCCACCCACGCACATGTGTGTGCAAGCGAGGGTGTGTGTGTGTGTGTGTGTGTGAAGCTATCAACGAAGCACACACAGCGAGAGCATTAGACACACACACACACACACACGCGCACACAGGCACGCACATAGTGCGGCGCGTGCTGCACATTAGCGACGCCTGGCGACAAAGCCAAGTCAACTTTGGTCTGAAGCGCGGCCCGAAAAGGTTGACAAGGCGACAAACCGACAAACAGACGCAACCCGAGCCCAAACACAGCCCAGCCCACAGCCCACAGCCCTCTTCCCGCAGCCCAGGCGCAGCTAAACCAATCCACAACCCCCACCCCCACCCCCACCCCTAAACTCTTTGCCTATTCCCTACACCCCCCTCCCCACACTGTAGTTACACCGCCGCTTCGAGTCGCACATTGGTTTGATGGCAGCCGAAACTCTGTTTGTAAATGCACTGTGGACACACTCACTCTAACAGCTCACTATTGCTGCGCACAGGCTCGACTAGCGAATACCCTGTCTTTTAAAATTTAAAAAATTAATAGACCGCAGTAACATCTGTGACTCTTTGCTGAAACGCATTGAAACCGAACCATTTCTGAAGCGAATGATAACAGAAGACGAACGAAAATTGATGAAATACGACAAAAATGTGCGTAAAAAATCATGGTGAAGCTCAACAAATTGACGAATTGCTTAGTGCTTGGTGGGATTGGAAAGGTGTCATCTAACTATAAGCTGCACCAGTCCGTTCAAACGATTGATTCTACACTTTACATCATCAATCATCATCGTCATCATCAGCTGATGAGATTAATGCCCAGAAGCGATCAACGGAAAGAGCTTCGTCTGTCATCAAGACAACGCTAGACCACACAACATCTTTGATAACTCGCTGGGATGTTTTGATGCACCCACCATATAGTATAGCTCTGCCCTTGCACCATCGGACTGCCATTTGTTTCGGACAATTCAGAATTTCTTTAATAAAGTAAAATTGGTTTCAAGATAACCCCGTCGCAGTTTTTCGCCGAAAAAGATTTACACTGCTCGAATAATGTCTCTAAGAAAAATGCGTTAAAGTTTGATAAAAAAAAAATAATATAAATAATATACTACTGTGGGCAAAAAGTAAGGTGAATATTTTTGTAAAGCCAAAATTCTTTATTTATTCTCCTAAATCAATTTCATCCCCTTCAAAGTAATCCCCTCCCGATAAAATACATAAGTAGTAGTTCGTAGTTCGCCATCTTAAGCCCGCGAATTTAAAATTGAAAATTCACCTTACTTTTTGCTCACAGTAGTATATATTTATCCCAACTAACAACTCTAATCTGGAACTGAGCTACCATAGTGATTTCGGGAAACTCCCCACAAAGACATGACAATTTCACGCATTTTCACTGCAATTTTTCATAATACCCGAAAGCACTGTGCGTATATTGAATACCATTTCAACCCCCCTCTGCCCATGTGCAGTACTACCCCCAACTTTTGACATGGCAGCACGCTGACCAGGCCGGCCTCTGCCGGCTTCGGTCTGCAGCTGCAACTGCTCGGGGCCGCAGTGCAGTGCGCAGCGCAGTGCCACGCACTTCGGGCATGACACGGACACGGACATGGACATGGGCGTGGGCGTGCAATTGGACGCGGCAAAGTGCACGCTCGTGGCAGCTGTAGAGGCAGAGCGTGAGGGTGGCGCTTGGTTGTATATCATCCGCAAAAGCCGAGACACAAACAGAGCTCGAGAACAGGCCAACAGAGGGGGGTGCGGGGTGATGGGATTGGATGAGGGTGTGAGTGTGTGGTTGTTGCTGCAGTTTCGACTTATATGCAACTAAGTGAGATGTGCGGCAAGGTGTAGGGGGGGGCATGGAGAAGACTGTGATGCCAATGCATCGCGCTTATGTAGTATAACACTGCATATTGTATAACAGTTTGGGCTAGGCAACAGCAACAACAACAACAACAACAACAGCGAATCAAACAATCAAATCAAACTGAAGGCACACACAGGCCTGAACCCTTGCTTTGTTTGTATTGGTCACACACACACACAAACATACACACACACATACACAAACAGGCTGATATTATTTTATATTAAAATGTGTCGCTTGAATTGTTGATTTCAACAACAATTGCCCATAGATTTCCGTGTGGCAAAAGCCTTTATATACAATACACACACACACACACACACACACTCATACACACACACACAAACTGTGTGTAAACACATTTAATTTGCAAGCTGCGAATTACATTAACGAATCGCACTAGTTTCCAGTTGGCCAAAGCTCAACTCATTGTGCGTGTGTGTATGTGTGTGTGTGTGTGTGTGTGTGTGTGTGCGTGTGTTGTTGTTGCTGTTGTGCCTGTGTAAATTAGCAGCAAATAATCCTAAGTGCAGCCTAAAACATTGTGCATAAGCTGGGTGCAGACTTATAATTACACCCAGCTGATACCCTGTAAAAATGCGCAATGGGGTATATCAGTTTAGTCAGTTTAAGCATTGCATATGCATTTGCAGCGTTACTCACAATGCTGCTGACTCAGCTTGAAAATGCGCTGAAACTTACTTCGAGTCTGCTTGACTTGTTGATACCCTGTAAGCAGCTTTATCGTGTTTTTTCCTACTAAAGTACTTTTATTGATTGAAGATAATTTACAATGTATTTCTGGTAGCGCTGTAGGGTATACTAGACCGCAAGCTACCCTGTATGCAGTTTGAAATGGAAATCGAAAAATGCCTTATGGCTAGTAGCCTAACCTACACGCGTATACCCTGCAATTGATATGCCCGCATCTCCACTTGCCACCAAGGCCATTTGGCAATCCGTCAACGGCGGCGCCATCTGGCGGCAGTATTTGAATTGTGTGCCAAATGTAGTTTTGCGTGTGAAAACAGCTAAACGAATTACACACAGAATGCGAGCAAAAAGCAGAGAAAGAGACAGAGACAGCCGAAGAGGCCGAAAGCGTGTGGAAGGCGGTGCAAGAGAGCGAGAAGGAGAGAGCGAGGGAGGAACTGAGCGTGAGGTAGATGAAATGTGGGATGCCTATGTGAAACGCGTAAGCTCAGCTCCAACTCTCCCTACCCCTCCCCCTCCGCCTCCCGCCTTCGCTGCACTCCTTCCACAGTCATACCCCCTGACACCATGACGTTCCCTGGCGAATTCTGCTGCTGCTGCTGCGAGTATATGAAAGCGGAAACATGCTGAAAATGCTTACATAAGCAGCGTGCAAAAGGGTAGGGGCAGTAGGGCGTTAGCCATTGCGCAGGCCAACCCCCAGCCCCCAACCCCACACACACTGTGTGTATGTGTGTGTGTGTGCTGCATACATTAAGCCGCAACGGCAACAGTAAATATTGAAAATTCCATATCCGTTTTGATGTCAACTCACGCGACAACAGCAGCAACAACAACAACAACAACGAATAAAAATCAACAGCAGCTGGCGAATATTATCCGTCCAAACCCTTCAAAAGAAAATGGCAACAAGAAAAAAAAAAAAAAAAAAGAAAAAACTCGTTAGCATCGGCAGCAGCAAAAACGGAAAAAATCATCATCGCCCTCTTGGGGGCGCCACTGAGCCGACGGTCGCGCTATCGCCTTTTCGCGCAACAATTCGCCCTACTCGGGCTGGCCCCTTCCCGCCCTCTCTCTCACTCCATTCCCTACCGTACTGCCTCTTACAAGCTCATGCTGTCTCCCTCACTCTCACTCTCTCTCTCTCTCTCTACTGGGGCTCATCAACAACTTGTCCATGCACGTTTTACAACACTGTGCAGGGGAACAGCAAGAGTGCACATTAGTCGAACCTGCTTTGAGAATTTTTAATGCATTTAATGCATAAATAAACTAACATTGAAACGTATACGCGGCGTATACGCAATGTTCATATAAAACGCATGGCGCATACGACGCGTTGTACAGCAAAAACTGCTTAAAAATCGCTTTAAAATATTAACAAACAATTGCCATCAAGTTTTAAAAATCAAGTAGTATTCTATTTTTTTCCCCCCCTTATTACTCCTTTATATTCTATACTGATTCAAAACTCATTTGATAATACATTCCCTGCCACGTCACATCTTGGCTTAGCTCATTTAGCACACACAGCACACTGTCATATTATGTGTCATGCGTTCGCTTCTTATTTTTTATAGGAAAAAATGTATTTTTAAATCAGAAATTTGTCATGAATATGACAAGAAAAGTTATTTATGTATAAAAAAATTATAAGTCTTTTCTTTTCCACAGTTTCAAAATAACTTAAAGATGTGCAAACATTTTTCAATTAAATTGACAAACATTTAAAATATATTTCAAAAATGCTGTCAATATTCCCAGTATTTTCTGCAATATTTAAAAAAATGTATAAATATTCTGTGGTATATTATTATTTATTTTTTATTATTATTTTTATTATTATTATTTTTATTATTATTATTTTTATTATTATTATTATTATTTTTATTATTACTATTTTTATTATTATTATTTTTATTATTTATTATTTATTTATTTTTTTAGTATTATTTTCTTATTATAATTTTTTGATTATTGCTATACATGATTCGAAAAATCTCGAAACTTTCTACTTCGCATTCATTTGCAGCTTATTAAACTGTTACGAACACTGACCCACATACGATTGTATCTGTCAATCGAATCGATTAGGCTAGCAGATTGCTCACACAGGCATTCTCATGTGTATGTGTTAGCGTGTATGAGTGTGTATATGCATTTAGCCAACTTTGTAAATCTATGTATACAACTGGAAAAAGAAAAAAACTCTTTCGAGCGTAGCTCAAGCTCATTTCATTAATGCCAATTTTACTGCGAAAAAAGCGGTAGAGAGCGAGAACCGCAAAACAGCTGAGCTCAAGTTGAGCTTAAACGTCGCTCTCAGCTGCTCTCAACACGCTCGCTCTCTCTCTCTCGCTCTCTCTTACGCTCTCGCGCGTGCTCTCGTTCTCTGCTCTCAGACAGTTAACAGAGACTGCCTCTGTTAAAGAAAGCAGTGTTACTGCTGCTGCTCTCGCTGCTGCTGCTGCTGTCGCTGCCACTGCTACTGCTACTGTTGACGGGGGCAGCGAATTTTTGCATTTTAGGTCAGGTCGCAAATCTATGCAGCGATGTTGGCGTCTGACGCTGACGCCGCTGTCGACGCCGGCAGCGACGCATGACTAGTTTCGCGATGTTGTTGCTGCCTCCATTCGTTTTCTCGCTGCTTGCGGCAGCGTATAATTTTCATGGCAAGTTCAATGAACTTGCGAATTTTTTTTTTTCCTCTACTTTTTTGCCGTTGTTTCTCCTGCTGTTGTTGTTGTTGTAATTGTTGTTGCTGCTGTATTTGAATTTTGTATTACACGAGCGAGGCGAACGCGAGAAAAAGAGAAATTAGGTTTTCTTGTTGCTACCGCTCTGTCTTCTGCTGCTCCCCGCTCCCCCCCTTCTTTTCGTCTTCTTCCTCTTCTTCTACTTCGTGTGCCTAGAGTCTTTTGCAAACTGCCCCTGTCCATGGGCCGCTTCTTCAGCTGCGGCATTACCAGTTTTATATGCTTTGTATGTACAATAGTTTTACGCTGGCTTTCGGCACAGACGTAAGGTTCAAAATCTTGTTACAACAAACTCGATAGCACTGCTCGACGCGCAGTTACCCTATAGTGTGTGCCAAGTCAAGTTCATAAATGTTTTGCTCACTTTTATTGAACTAGTTTCAAACTTGCTAACAATTTATATACCTCATTTGGACGTTTACTTTTTATAGGGTATCATTTTGCAGCACATTATAATTTATATTGCAATTTTGCTATACTAGATTGATTATTGCTTGCCATTAGTTTAAGTATTTTTAAGAAAAAAAAAAAAAAAAAAAAACAAAAACCGTTTATAGTTCATATATTTCAGCTAACAGCATAAAGTACTTTGCTTTTGCCACATACTTCATCGCATAAACGTAGCAGATTTTATCTTCGCTGTGATTTGATGCAATTCTTGATGCCTTTTTGATTTTTCTTCCATCTCTGATCCGGTTTGCGCTACTGCAAACTTCTAATCTTGCTCCCTCCCTCATTCTCTTTAATTGCATTCCTATTCCCATTCCCATTCGCATTCAGTTTTATGCCACATATCACTTTCTCATCTTGCTCGCACTTCCCAATCATATGTTTATGGCTCTCTCGCTATCGCTCGCGCTCGCGCTCTGCGTCTCTTTTTCACTTTCCCTGTCCACATATAAATTTACACGAATTCCACTTCATCTTATCCTTACACACACACATGCACACGCCTTGGCAAGGACACGACAAGGCAGCAAAAGGAAATCCACAAGCCAGTAAAGCTGATCAAAAAGCCATAAAAAATTGCTCTGTACTCTCTTTCTCTCGCTCTCTCTCTCTCTCTCTCTCTTTTTCTCTTCTCTCTCTCTCTCTCTCTGTTTCCCCCTGCTTTGTTACGTTTTGTACTAACCTTAAAGCGACTCATTTTCCGTTGCTTTATCACGGGCATTTCTGTCGGTCTGCCCTCGGGTTCGTGTCTTCGCTATCGTTTGTTGCTTTACTTGCGCGCTGCGCCTCCTTTTTTTTTTTTTTTTTTGCACACTGTGGCACTTGTTTCTAGTGTTTTTTTTTTTTTTGCTGTGCTGCGTTTGTTCACCTGACCTGACAAAGTTGTTTGTTTCGCCTCTCTCTCTCTCTCTCTCTCTCTCTAGCTTTTTATCGCTCTTTCTAGCTCATTCACTTTGTTGACAACAGTAAAAAATATTGCAGAAAAAAACAACACATAACGGCAAATTATTTAATTTTTTTTTTTTTTTTTCGCTTGTGTTGCACTGTTTGCTTAGTTTCAACTCACGCACGCACGCACGCACAAAAAGCTCTCAATCACACACACACACACAATCGCTGTGTCTGTCTCGCTCGCTCGCTCGCACAACAACAACAACTACGACGACGACGGCGACGGCGACAACAACTTCAAGTCGAACTCGAACTCGAACTCGAACTGAAACTCCATTGAAGCGTGGCAATCAACTGAAAAAACAGTGAAAAACTGCATGCGGCTGGGGCTGGGAAAATGTGAAAAACGCCGGCGCTGCGACGGCAACGGCGACGCCGACTGCGTCGCCGGCAACAATAATTTGCCCTGCTGTTGTTGTTGTTGTTGCTGTTGCTGCTGCTGCTGCAAGCTGGGAAAAGCGCAGACAGGACGCGCGGGCGAAGGAAGCAACGTTTGCGCCCAGCAACCAGCAGAGCCAAGCGAACGTTTTACAACTGCCGGCAGCAGCAGCGCAAGCAGCAAGCAGCAGCAGCAGCAACTGCAGCCGCCACAGCGCAGCGCAGCTTCATTTTCGTTTGCCATTTTCCGTTTTCGCCGGCCGCAGCTTCTGTCTTTGCCGCCGTGCCTTTTGCTTTGATCTTCGTGAATGATGGCGACGACAGCGACGACGTCAGCGTTGCAAGCGCTTGCCAAGCTAAGCAACTCGCCATCTTTCCCTCTCTCGCTCTCTCTCTCTCTCTTTCTGCACTGCAGTGCACTGCTTTTTTATGCACTGCTTTTGTCTGATAAGACTTGCATTAAACTTAACACCGCAAACCAAACTGAATGAGCATTAAATTGTTGGCCATAAATAAGCTCGTAAAAATGCAGGCGTTGCCACGACAACAACAACAACAACAAAAAAATATATAATAATAAACTGATTAACCACAAAACCGAAGGCGAAACAAAAGCTAAACAGCCGTTAACAAGCCGGCTGCCAACACACACACACACTCACACATACACAAATCAACAGAGAGAGCGTGAGAGAGCGCGTCGCTGCCGCTGTTAAAATGGCGGCGTCTGCTGCGGCTACGACCTACGACTACAACCAAAAGCAGTGCGCCCCGCACACAACAGCAACAGCAACAACAACAACAACAACAGCAGCAACAACATTGTTGTCTTTTTGCATTTTTGTCGTGTGGTTGTGGTTGCCGGCAAAAAGCGTCTGCTGGCAACGTCACTGTTAATAACATGCGGAAGCCGCTGTCACTCTGTTGTCTGACAACGATGTTATTGCAGCGTGTTTATATGGCCAATTAAATGTTATGTTATGTTATGTTATATACATATGCATGCATGTACACACACACACACGCACACACACACGCGCGAGATTATGCATAATGTACATCAGTATTTGGGATGCTGCTGGAGGCATGTACATATATGCGTATGTACATGTATCAACATTTATTTGCGTTAATTTGCAAATTGAGTGAAACAATTTTTAAACGCCTGTACGCGGCGCACAGCAATGTAGCAGCAGTGGCGCTAGCAGTAGCAGTGGCAGTAACAGTACCGGCACAGCTAACAGACTGGTAACCGTAACAGTCAGTGGGCAATTAACAGCGCACTGCTTGCTGCACAGTGGTTGTACAACAGCAGAGCAGCGCTGAATTTAGATAAAAAAAAAAAAAAAAACAAATCCAAATTTATTAATTCAAAAATATATACATATAGAAAAGAAATGGCAAATAAAAACAAAGTAAGTACAAACTACTGCTGCCGACGTCGACAGCGTCGCGCGCTTATCAGCTGTTCTTTTGCTTACGCTTCTTGCGCCCTCAAACAGCAAACGCACAGCGAGTGCGAGACGTGGCACACAGCACAGCCAGAGGCAGCAACAACAACAGCAGAAACCAAAACCCGACACACAAAATAGCCTAGCCCACAGCGTAGGCAAGCGCGTGTGCGAGCGAGAGAGCGCGCTGCGATCAATGGGGCCACAGTGCAAGTGGGAAGTTAGGCAGCGGCAGCGGGAGAGAGCGAGAGCGAGCGACAGGCGCTGCGATTGCATGGTTAGTGTGTATAGTAAGCGTCGAGGGGGTGGGGGTGGCTAGTGGTAGGGGAGTAGGGAGCAGTTCAGTTGCGTTTGCTGCTGCTATGAAGCAAGCAGTGTGCAGAAGGAAGGGGGGGGGAGGGAGGCCAAGTGCAAATGTGTCGCTATATAACGTCACACACACAAACATACGTATACATGTATGCATATGTGACGTGTGCAGTGTGCAATATTATGTATTGACTATGCATATTGCATGTGCGCACACATACATACACACTATATGCATGTATACATAGCTACATGCACACACATGCATATGTATGTATGTATGTGTGTGGTGTTTGGTGTTTGCCACGGCACGTCACGAGACGAAGATGTTGACGACAACGCGCGCGTGTGTGTGTGTGTGTAGCGATTCATTCTTAATATGCGCACACACACACACACACACACACACACACACACATGTATGCTATATATGCGCATGTGTGTGCATTAACAGCTTTCTTTTGTACGCTAATTTATTTGCTTCTGCTTTGGCGTGTATTTCTAGCGCTTTGTGCCCACTGTGCACTATGCAAAAAGCATCTTCAGCGGGAAGTTACCCCCCCCCCCCCCACACACACACGTATGCAGCTAAAGCTGTGTGTGTGTGTGTGTGTGTGTGACAATTGCAAAGTGCAATAACCGTTTGACAGCCTCCCCCCCCCCCCCTGCTGCCAAACGCGCATCCCTGCTCTGAGCATTTGCTCGTCATGCATTTCTCTCAGTGTATCTCAACTTACCCGACTTCCAATGAAGCGCGCCTCGAGCAGCTCCTGTTTGCGCGGATTGAGCGACGTCTGAAAATGATCCATTTTGCCTGTGCTCCTGCTTTATCGCTCTACGCTTTGCACTCTGTTCTCGCTTGTGCGATTTTCTTTTCCGTTCTCTTTTTTGCTCTAGTGTTTTTTTTTTCTTGTTTTTTTGTGTCACTCTTTTCTTTTCTTTTGTTGTTTGTGTTTGTGTTTCGCTCCTCCTGTTCTTTGGCTTTGTCAATTAGCGCAGCTTCGCTCTATTCCAATTGGTTTGCCCGTGGGCGACGGCGGCGACGCTGGCAGCGGCAACAATTGTCAACGCCATATTGCGGCATGTTAGCTGAAATTTTGACAGTTGTCTGATTAGAGTCGGCCAGAGAAATAAATATATATATATATATATATTTATATATATAAATTGATTTATACATATTAATTGCTAGTGTCTTTTGCCCCACAGTGCAGTTCGTGTTGCTTGTGGAATTCACCACAGCTGAATTGAGTGAGCTTCGAGTTGGAAATTCTAATGTTTTTATGGAGTTATACAAGTTTAGTAGAAATTCACCACAGGTGTAGAATATTTTCTAAAGCTCAATTGCCTATTAAAACCTCGAAAAGTAAAGCTGATAAATGATTACATTTATATGCTAAAAATTCACCACACTCCAATTGAGAGAGAGTAGCAGCTATGGTGAAATCTAAATCGAAAGCGAGCTTTAAGCTGTGGAATTAATTGCCTGAATCTGTGATGCAAGTTGAAAAGAAATTCAACACAGGTGTAGAATATATTCTGAAACTCAAAAGCCCATGATAAGTGCAGCTAAGAATTTACCACACTCCAATTGAGAGAGAGAGAGAGAGAGAGAGAGAGTAGCAGCTATGGTGAAATCTAAATAGAAAGCTAGCTTTAAGCCCTGGAATTAATTGGTTTAATTTGAATATTCACCACAGGTGTAAAATATATATTTTGAAACTCAAACTCATGCGTATTAAGACCACAATGGAAACTCACCACAGTGTAATTCACACACGAATTAAGTACACAACAAGATCGTACGGCTAGTTACAAAAATTAACACCACAGTATAATTAAGAGAGTAGAAGCTATGGTGAAATTTAAATAAGAATCGAAATTTATTCAGTTGAATATATGGCGTACTTTTCCCTGAACTCACCACAGTGCAATTAAAAGTAAAAGCGATGGTAACATTTTAATAATGGTGTTTCTTTTAGTTGAATTTATGGTGTAGGTTTTCTTGAATTCACCACAGTGTAATTAAGAGTAGAAACGATGGTGAAATTTGCAAAATTGTAATGTAGGTTTCCCTCAACTCACCACTTGAGAAAAGAAGCAATGGTAAAATTCAAATAATTTGTGGTGTAGGTTTCTCCGAATAGAGAATTATTAAATTTGAATAATTGAGAGTTATTTAGCTGAATTTATGGCGTACTTTTCTCTGAATTCACCACAGTGCAATTGGGAGAGAATAGAATAAAAAACTGTGAAATTTGAATAATTGAGATTTATTTAGTTAAATTTATGGTGTACTCCTCCTGAAATTTAAAATAATTTGTGGCGTAGGTTTCCCCTAACTCACCACAGTGCATTTGCAAGTAGAACTTATGGCGAAATAAAAAAAATGTTTTTTTATTTAGTTGATTTTATGGTGTAAGTTTTTCCGAATTCACCACAGTGACTGAAACTATCGCAACTCTCGTAAAATGTTCCATAAAAGTCACCACACAGTGTGACAGAGAGAAAACGAACAAATTCGAATGGGAATTTAGCTTGAAGTGCGTTCAGAGGCTTGCAAGAAATTCACCACAGTGCGATTGGAGCATATGCAGAATATTGTCAGTAGTGCATGAATAATGAGTCAAGTCTCCCCGTGCAGGCCTATCAATACAGGGCTATGACTATATATACTTATGTAACTAAGCATGTGTGTATGCTTGTGTGTGTGTGCGTGTGTACATAGTGTAAACAGTTTTGTGCTTGCGCTTCTTACGTTTTTGTTTTTTTTTGTTGTTTTTTATTTTTTTTATTTATTTATTTTTTTTTGTGTTTTTTTTTTTTGCTTGCTGTTCAAGTGTACATAGAAATATCGCTGCAGCTGTTGCCCATTTGCAAAGTTGTAAATCCAATTGGATTTTTATACCGAAATTTCGACACAGGCGGCGCTCGAGGGTTAAACTCTCGCCCGAGTGGGGGGAGGGGGGAAATGCAAATGGAAATCGAATGTTACGCAAATATTGTATGATCGATTGCCAAGGCCGGCGACAGGCCGCCGCTGCTAAGCATTTCTTTTACTATTATTTTTATTATTATTATTATTGCTATTTTATTTGTTTAATCGTATGCCAACTGCTGGGGTTTGAATGTATTAGCATTCGTGTACACGCACACACGCATACACGCACACGCAGCACTCAGCAAAGCATGCACACACACACATACACTGTTACGGGCATGTACATGTCTTCCTCTTCGTGCTTTTCGCTCGCCGGTGAATTTTGTTTTTTTTCGCGATTCTTTCGTTTGTCTTTCTGCTGCTGATAAAACTGCGTTGTTGTTGTTGTTTTTTCTTTTTTTTTTTCTTCTAATTTTTTTTTTTTTGTGTGTGTGTAATTTGCGTGGGAATGTTGGGGGCGGGTGGGCGTTCTGGTTTTATTAATTTAAGTACTGCAACAAACACTTTTTTTCACACAAGTAGCTCGCTCTCTCACTCTCTCGCTCTCGCTCTTGCTCTCTCGCTACGCCTTGCTCGGACGCTTGGCTTTGCGTTTGTGCTTCTGCTTTTTCCTTTTGCTGTTTGCTTTTTGCTTTTTGCAAACGCTGCGAGGTTAAGTTTGTCTTTTTGCTTTGCAGCTGCAGTCCGACGCTGTTAAGCTGTTAAAAGAGCGGGGTGGGGGGAAGAGGCGGCGCAGCTTTTCGCTTCAAGCTACACAACTACTGCTGCCAGTGTGCAACAAACAAAACAACAAAAAAAATATTCTTCATCCGATTTGCAACAATTTCTATGCTGCAGGATGCACACACACACACACGCACGCACGCACGGCACAATTGGGTTTGCTTTCCAGCGTTGCTTTTTATCAATGTTGTTTTTGTCACAGTAAAAAAATTTTTTTTTTAGCAGAAGCTACACAAACGCGTCGCGTTGCAAAAATGTGCTAAAAATGCGCTCAGCTGTCGTTAAGGGCTGGCCAAACCTATCGATATATCGCGCCAGTCCAATTGCGCACTGTTAAGCTTGCTGCTAACTTAATAACTCTCACTTCGCGCGGCAAGTACGCGGGGGAGCACGCAGTTCCGTCACACCCCATTGATATATTTTTGCCGAATGTGTGTTTATTTTTTTTATTATTTACAAAAGTTAACTTAATTGAACAATAAAAATGCAGCATATTTTTAATTTGTTTGATTTTTTTTTAAATATTGCGCAAATTCAAATTTACTGCTTACTTTGTCAGCTGATGCTTAACAGCTGCTATTAACAGCATACATCGATTGGCTGCATCTATCGTGCTGTGGCTAATTTCCATTCAGCTGTTTCGATTTCCAATCAGTCCACTTGCGAGTGCCGCTGAGATGGAATAATGGGCTGCACCTGCAGTATTTTTTTGAGTCGAATAAGCGAATTAAGTGGGCGCAACTGATATTAAAACAAAATGGCGAATGATCTTAAGTGCAAGGCATTTAAAATTGTTTGCTTTCTGAAATAAATATTAGATTGATTGAAAATACCGTATATTAAAATATATCGATATAAATTATAAACTTATTGTATTTCATATTAGTAGTTAATACTGGCTTTTAGTTGTCTACTTAATATTTAACAAGTTTATTGAAAAAAAATGAGTAAGGCATTTAGAGAAATTACTCGTAGGCCTATGTAAATAGCTTCTTATCGATTGCTCATATCGATACTTTGCTGCATTAGCAAATAAACGATATTAAAGGAAGCCTAATTGCAACTAAAATATTAAGCCAACCGAAATATATTTAAATACTAATATAAAATACAAAATCATTCAGTATAAATTTTGTTAATTTCAAAGATGTGGCAACGCTAACAGGGCTGTCACAGTTGCGAGTCGGTTCATTTTCGGCACTTGTGCGCATGTGAACGCAAACTGCGGGAACTAGTTCGAAATAGCGGCATAAAATTTATACACATTATGCCAACAATGCACGCAATGCTAACAGACAGCAATGCAATTGAAATTTCGACTGCAATCAATAATTATGAATATAAAATGATTGCCAAACTGCGTTAATTTATCGGAATTTGAATTCAACGGCGCTCAACAGTGCGTTAACAGCGCTGCTGCGCACTGCTGTTAAGCTGAACAAGTTGAACCAGCTCAGTGCACCGTGCGCGGAGCGCAGCCAGCGAACGGACTGTAACAACACTGTTTAACAGAGTGTAACAGTGTTGTTCTAGTTTTTGTGCGCATCGGAGTTACCCACAAACATCCAAGTTCGAGGCGTTCGACAAAAATTGAGAAACTAATTTAAAGTAAAAGACGCGGCGCCGCCTGCAGCAGCAGCAGACAGACAGACAAACAAATAGACAACACAACATCGTACAGCCAAACAAATGTAAGCAGCGCCCAAGCACAAAGCATAAATACGCAGCGCACAGTGATTCCGCTGCATGCATTACGCTCTCTGTGTGTATGTGTATAATATAACATTTTTTTTTTGTTTTATTGTTATTGTGTGTGATTTCTTGTTTTTTCTGCTTGTTCCGTTTTTTTTTTTGGTAATTTATAAATGCGTCGCGAATTGTGTGTTGTTATACTGCAAATCACACTGTTACTACTTGCTGCTGTTGTTGT
The DNA here is from genome assembly GCA_035046045.1 of Zaprionus bogoriensis. Classification (NCBI taxonomy): domain Eukaryota; kingdom Metazoa; phylum Arthropoda; class Insecta; order Diptera; family Drosophilidae; genus Zaprionus; species Zaprionus bogoriensis. Next base: position 2,996,613 of record JAWNOI010000038.1, read on the forward strand.
TGTTTTTTCTCTTTTTTTTTTTTGTTGCGAACGCGTCATCGCCTCGATGAAAATATGCCAAAAAACGGCACAAAGTTTGCGCTCAATTTGGTCTGCGTGTGTGTGTGTGTGTGTGAGTGACTGGTGTGTGCATGTGTGTGTGTGTGAGCGAGTTAATGGTGGTAGTTACTGTTAAACTAATTGATTAATTGCAATCTGCGTTCTGCGCTCCTCAACAAATTTGCAAAAGCCGCCAAAAGGCGAACGATCTCTGCGGGCAGCGACTGCGGCAGCGGCAGCGCAGTCAGCGTCGAAGAAAGTGCGGCCTGCTTGTATGCGTGTGCCTGTGTGCTGTCTGTGTGCAGCAAAAGGCAAAACTGAAGAAAAAAACCAAGCCCAATGCGTGCATGTATGTGTGCGTGTATTTATTTGTTGCTGCTGACTGCGCTGCCTGCGCCGCATAGCAAAAGTGAAATTTCTACTTGCTTTTCTTTATGATTCAAATTAAAAAAAAAAAGAGCAGCAAAAATAAAAAAAAAATGCAGTTTTTTGTATGCGTTCTTTGTGCAGAGTTTCAACTTGCATTGTTGTTGTTGTTGCTGTTGTTGTTGCAGCAACGCCTCTGCTCTCCATTCAATAATTGCTGCGCTCTGCTTTATCAACGCTATCAGCGGAAACATTTTCGCCGCACCCCGCTTGACCTTATTCCATCGTGCTCCTCTCACACAGCCATACCCAGCTGCCTAGACAGACTCACGCACGCACGCATACACGCACGCACGCACACACACACACACGCACACATTGCGTAGCTCTCTTTGCGAACTGTGCTGCAGGCCGCCCTCTGGCGTCCGTCACCCGCATTCTCGGGCTATGCGCATTCCACACACGCTTCATCTCTCTCTCTCGCTCGACGCTCTCCCCCGCGCGACGCACTCGCTCTTTCGCATTCTGCCACACAACGTTTTTGCAAGCTGAGGCCGAGCCTAGGCAGCGCAGCTCTCACTCCCGCTCTCTCGTTGCAACTATCAGCTTCGCTCTCTCTGGCAATTTCTCTCTCTCTCTCACTCGCTCACTCGCTGCTAATCAGCTAGGAATGTTGGATCGCAAATACATTTGTATGTGGTGTGTGTGTGTGTGTTCCACACGCATGTATATTTGCATGTGTCACTCTCCTTCCTCCCACTATGTAATCTGCACACGCAGCTCGATTGCGCTCTTTGTCGCTCTGCTACAGTCAAGCAATTTTAATTCTATAGTAAAATTTGACATTTTGTGGTGCTTTTCGACAGACGATCACAGTGTGCGATCGAGTGTCGCCTTTGATAATGACAATTGCTTATCAAGTAGGAGCGTGGAAGGCGGCACAAGTTCAAGTTCAATGCATTTCCGCCTTATCTAGGGAATGGCCAAGGAATAACCCAACTAATAGGCTTGATATCGCCCTGTGTGTCAGTGGTGACTAATGCCAGTTATTTTACATGTCGATTTCATACGCAGTAAATAATATTCAAAATTATTAAATAATTTTCCGAGATTTTTTCTTTGTAGAGAAGTAGCATGAAAAAATTGATATTATATATATATAGTAATAATATTAATATTTTATAGTGAATAATATTTTTTATTAAGAAGTAGTATGAAAAACTGATCTGATATTATATTTATATATTTATTATGATAGTTCAGAAGTATATTAAATTCAGCTGCAGTTTAAAAAACGCCTAATTTCTAAAAAGCATTTTATTACTATATACTATAGTTCTACTTCTTAAATATTTCTCCAAATTAAACAAAAAAAAAAATCAACTGTTACTCGATTAACTTGCGACCAAATTTGCTTTTAAACTTTTAACGTATTCTTCTATAATATTATAATAATTATATTCTAATATAAAAGCTCGGAAATAAATTCAATAGTTTTCCAGTTATCTGAAAATATGTAAAAATTCTATGCAAATTCTATCTCAATTACGTGGGTCGTTCATTATGTCTTTGGAAAAAATAAATAATAATAATAAATATAAAAACACAGTTTTTTGCAGAAATTTTTTTTTATTTTTCAACATAGTCCCCTTTTAGCTCTACACACTTTGCCAATCGTTTTTCCAACATTTTTATCCCGTCCAAAAAATAGGATTTCGGATTTCTTCACTCGGATTTTCTAAGGACTTATTGAACGACCCTCGTATAAAAACCTCTGTACTATTGCAATTTCCAATTTCGATTTTCGATGTAGCTTTGTTCCCATTTCAAATTGGCCAAGATCTCGTGATAAGCGCTAATTTTCCGCTGCTTTTGATTTTATTTTGGGCCAATGCTGAGTTTCCTAACTCACAACTGACAACAACAATTACAAGTCTGAATAATTCGCAGCTACTGTGTCTATGTGTGTGTGTGTGTATCTGTGTGTGCCTCGCGGTTCTTCGCAATGACGTGAGAATGAATGCAAATGCTAAAGTCAACAATAATGATAATTATAATGATTATTTCTAATAATGACGATGATGACACAATTTTCTCGCTCGTTTTTTATGCGCTGTACTACAGTTTGTATATGTATGGGTATGGGTATGGTTAAAGGTGTATGTGTATGTGTGCTTGTATGCTACTAAGATCCATCTACCTTTTGCCTTTTCTTTTAAATAAGCTTCACTTGATCGTGCTGCTTGTCAAATGTTTCTGAAGCTCGTCTTCATCTTCTCTCCTCTCTCTCTGTGTCTCTCGCTTCTCTGCGCATCATTTTCTCTCTCGTCTCTTTTAAGTCATTTTAGCTAGCGTTAGCCTAATTTATTGCCTCCAAGCTGCGATTTGTGCCAATTTCTCGAGATCCGATCATAGAACTGTTTCGAGAAAGAAACCGAGAGAATTTTTTTTTTTTTTTTTTTTTTTTGTATATTTCCCGAAAATATATATAACTGTGCGACTTGGAAACCCCGTTGGAGCGCTGAGTTTGCTTTTATTATAATGAAGCCAAATTGGAAAAATCAAATCGCACTTGTGTGACTAATCGCGCTTGATCTCATCTCTGAAGATATGGCGAGAACTGCTTATTATATCATAGAAAGCCTGTTCCCATTACCCGGGCACACTCGTGATGGATAGATACTTCAGCTGCAGAGCTTTATAGACAGCTTTGGGCCAGATAAGTAGATAAAAACCTGTGCGAAGTGCGAAGATAGCGCTTCTTGTCTTGTCATTAGATATGGATATACATCTACCATATGTACGTATGTGCTTTGAGTGTTTGCAAACTTCTCAGAAGATGATCAGGAAAGTGCACACACATACACACTGACACAACTGTATATGGCAAGTTGGCACGTCTATGGGGGCTTATCTTTCTCGGGGAGATCTGCAGCTTGTGCTCGTTCGCCGCTCGCCGCTCTCTCGCTTTTAATTAAAGTTTCCCCCTATTTCGTCCGAAGTACTTTGTTTGTTTGTGTCGTCTTTTTTCCCCTTTTGTTGGTGTGGCAACACTTCCCATGCGAACTTACACATGTTTCTGGTGTGAAAATCACGTTATCTTTTGGTGCAAAATTCCACTTGCTTGGGTCCGCGGATCACGCATCTTTCGGGGCCTATTCGCCTTGAACTTGGTCCCCCCACACCGCAACAACAACAGCATGCGTAGAAAGTGCGGCGACAGCGAAACCAGTTTTCGCCTTAGCAAAAACAAAAAAAAAAAAAAAGATGAGGTTGTGATGTGCTCTACGGACAATGCGAATCTTTGACTCACTCGAGCTGCAACAAGCTCATGAATTGAAGCTCAAAAGCTTCCAAAAGCTGTTAGCATAAGCTGTCATTGTTCTTGCTGTTGTTGTTGTTGTTGTTGTAGTTTGAACTGTCACTTGACATTGAAAGCGTCGGCGCAGCGCACGTGAATTCGCCGCAAACTTTGGCTCTTTGAGTCATGCATTCCCAAAACTCATGTCTATACTCTATATTGGTGTGGAGTCAACAGTTTGGCATGCAATGCGTAACAGATGATATAGTATATATATGCATATATATTCTTGTTCAGTTATGCTAGCTTAGAATTTTATGTGCTGCCTAAGAGCAGTGGAAATTTTTGACAAGAAGTGTGTAACGCTTGGAGGTTTTACAGCTGATATAGTATAAGTAAATCTATATAATGGCTTCTATATACTTGTTCAGTCAAATCAGGAAAATATTGATCGATGAGCTTAGGAATATAAGGGAATATTTTGATAAGAACAGCGTAATGCTTTGAGGATGTACCGATATAGTATAAGTAAATCTCAGCAAAGTCGGGAAAGTATTAATAGACGAGCTTGGGAATATAAGGAAATATTTTTGAATTAATTTTGTGCCAAGTAACGGCTAGTAACGGCTATATATTTAAGCATATATTCTTGTTCGGCATATATATTCTTGAAACGGCGAGCACATTTTTATACTGTTTGTTGGAATTGAGGGAATATTTTCCATGAAATTTGCAACGAATTGCAGATAAATATTTATGCTTATATATATTCTTGTTCAATCAAATCAAGTAAGCGTAGATCGGCTTAGTAGTTTTATTCTACGTTTGGGCAACGGAAAGGAGGGAATTTTTTTATAAATTGTAAGCAAGTAGCAGATATATACTTATGCATATGTTTTCCTGTTCAGTCAGATCAAGCAAGCTTTATACGCTGAGAAATGCTTGCTTCTTCAACGAAAAGTGTTAAATTTCCTAGTTATAAGCTGTAATTACTACTATAGCTGCGTTCTGTAAGGGTATCAAGTGTATTAACTTCTCTCTGATTTGACACAACTGAGTGCGCAGCAAATGGCAAAAAGCAAACTAACCGTTAACAGTTAGCAAAGCGCGAAGGCAACAAGAAGAGTTGTTGTATAGTTGTTGTAGTTGTTGTAGTTGCTTCTCTTTGGCCTCCGCTGTCGTTGTTGTTGCTGCATTTACTTTGTAGTGTCCAATGTGGCCCAAATGTGCTGCGAATGTGTTGCAGGGGCCAAACGCACATTTCAAATGGAATGGAATGCAAAAAAAAAAAAATAAAAAAAAAAAAAAAAACAAGAAAAAATACATTGACATCAAATGTTGCCTGCTCAACCAGTTTTCAAATGCTTTTTAATGTCTATGGGTCAACTGGCTGCTGGCAGCCATATATCGTGTGTAGCTAGCTATAGCTGTCAGTTGTATATAAAGCGTATTTTTAGCCTGCTTCGCTGTTCCGATGTTCGAGTTGAGATATAGTCAGTACTACACTGAGCAGAGATCTCCATGATAATATATATGGGCTAATGTATCTAATAATTATGTGTACTTGCTTCTCCCTATAAGAGCACCTTTGCCGAACTCTGCGCCGAAGAAAGCATGTCTGCAGAGTTCCCAGCGTAGAGTTGATCGGCAGGTGGGCGTGTCGGCACTACTAATGGATGACAGACGCATTCTCTCCCATGGCCATTGGTTAAACTAATGGCTTGTTGCAAGCCAACACAAGTGGAAAAAAAAAGACAGTTGACAGCAGTTGCAACGACTTGCAGAAAAAAACAGAAACTGTGGGGTAGCGCGAACTTGGGATACTCATTAGCGTGTCTGATGTAGCTGCATGTATATCGCTTCTGCATACTATATATACCGCCTATATATTTGTTATAGCTATAGATAGTATATGGTTTGCAGCCCATAAAACTTTAATGAGTATTTGATTAAAATTATTGTCGAATTTCGACTCGCAGGCGTTTTCGAAATCGAAGAAAATGATTCGACTATATATAATTGATGGCTATATCTCTGTGTGAGTGTTGCTGTTGTTGCACTTAAGTATGACGTGCCACAGATCATTCGCCTGCCCGCGACTCGCCCGACTCGACTACCCCTATATCAATATAATGCGGTTTATTGAACTTAATCTTGGCGGAAGTCACACAAAATCATGTGTCGCCTGGTCTCTCGCTCGCCTAGGCATGTGCATGTCTCTGTGTGTGTGTGTGTGTACGATGTTGTTGCATTTCTTGCTATTTTCTCTTTTTATTTCCCCCTCATTGTTTTTGCTATTGTTGTGCCTCGTTGTAAACATTGTAAATGGCGCAGTGAAGCTAAATGCGACTCCATCATTGGGAAAAACAGCCTCAGTCTCAGTCACAGCCTCTGCCGCAGTCTCCACCATTGGCAATTGTCAAAGAGACATCGAAAAAAAAGCAGAAAAAACACAAGGAAAATAAAAACCGAGCAGGAAATTTCAAATGTTTCTTTCAGCAGCCCCTTTTGGCGGGCTGTGGTACATTAGTAAAATGCTTGTCGATTGCAAACTAGATATTTATATATATATAACCATAGCTTTCAACTGTATAGTCTGAGCATTGATCGAACTGAAAGATTGATTTTTATTTATATTAAATTTAATGAAATAACAATAAGAGATAAACGCATCAAATTCGGTAGAAGGGTTCCTTGCAAGATTAAGCAGAAGTTGGATTTCAGGCTTTTGGATGCCACACCTACCACCCCTATAAAACGAATATTTTTGAATTATAAAAACACTAGATAAGCTAGAAGCACCAAATTTGGTGGAAAGGTTCCTGGTAACATTACGCAGAATGCGGATTTTCAATTTTTGGATACCACGCCCACTGCCCCCATAAATCGATTTTGAAAATCGATAAATAGAATTATAGGAGAAGTAGAAAAGTTACAGAATTTTATAATATAATATATATAATATCACTATATAACTGAACAGTCGGGCAATGTAGCTCTCATGTTACTTTGTGCCACACATCGATCGCCCAATTGAACTGAATCATTTCCCGAATCAGTTAAAGATATAGTAACTGGCAATTTGTTGAGTTTCTCCATAATTGAGTTGTAACACTTTGTTAATTCCGAAATCGAATTAATCGATTTTGCCATCGAAATGAATTGAATGCATGATTCAATTGAAGCGAGTTGAACCCAACGGAATAGCATCGAGTCGAATTCAATTGACGCCTGCGACTGCAACTAACTGTAACTAACCATGGAATTGCGTCAAGGTTAGAGGCAACAGCAACAATGCGAGTTAGAAGCAATCAAACTCAACTAAAAATAAACCCATTAATTTAACAGTTAACTGGAAAAAAACGCAACTAACAAAAAGCATAGTCAGCGGAGGGCGTGTGTGTGTGTGTGGAGTCGACGAATGTAGAGCGTAAAGCGCAGCACACACAAAAACAAAACAAGAAGCAGAGGCAGAGGCAGAGGCAGAGTCAAAGGCAGCAGCAACTCTGTGAAGCACGCGCGCACGCGTTGGCAAATTGCGGCGAATTGAGTTGCATGAAGCAGTAGAAGAAGAAGATGTCTAACTGTTTTCAGGCAGAGGCAGCAGAAGCAGGCCGAATAACGAGTGCAGGAAAATGGCCTAAAAGCAAAATGCCCAAGTGCGACTTGGGACTTGAGACGCGACGCTGGGAAATGTTGCGGCGCGTTTAAAGTTGACTGCACTTTGTGGCATAAGCACACACACACATACACGTTACGCACACACATACACACGTATATATATAAACTCACACAAAACCAAGTCATTTAGCAAAAACAAAAAAAAAAAAAAAAAAAAAAAAATAGTATTTACTCACACACAAACTGCCAAACATACTTACTCACACTCTCAGACGAACCCAAACATACATAAACACGCACACACACACAACACAACCTCGCGCTCGACTTCAACTTGCTCTTAAAACGCGCGTTCAACTGTCCCTTGGGGGGTTGCATGCTTCGAACACCTTCAGCGCCTTTGCCTACACCCAAGCACATGCCCCCGCACCGTCACGTGTCACGCTCGAGTGCACCCGCAAGCAAGTGACGTCAGCCGCGCCACCACCACAAGAAGCGCACGAAACTTACGCACATCGAGTTATGAGTAATAAACAAGCAGGCATCCAGTGGAGCCTCCTCCTCCGCTCCCCCTGTCCGTAGTGCTGCTCGTTTATAAACCCCGCCACGATAAACTATATAGTGTACTTGTTGAGCTAAAACAAAAAACAAAAGCCAAGAAAAACTTCATAAATTGCCAAAGCAAATTTACAACAGCAGCAACAACAACAACAACAACAACAAAAACAACAGCAATCATAGCGCCAAAGCGTACCAAAGTTAGCGTCTGGCGCAGAAATCTGTTTAGAATCAGTTCCAAGCAAATAAATATCATTTTGGACAACGCTATAGATTCGGCCAGTCGATATATTCAATATAATGGCAAACACGAGAACAGAGCGAACACTATGTGGGCCACGTATCGTAGGTCGAAGCTTGCATGCGCTCATATTTAGGCGATTATTAAATACCATTTACCCAATGAAAGTAGATAAATATTATATAGTATCATCTAATTTAAAATTATATTGTTATCCAAACAAAGTATGAACATTCTTGATTAACAATAATAACTATTAAATTTAGCAATGTCCGCTTGTCTGTCCGTTTGTGTGTATGAACGCTTAATTCACAGCTATTACAAAAGCTAGGAACACCAAATTTAGCATGTTGGCTCATGTATGCCATACGCATATCAAGCTTATCTCAGATTTCGAGTGCCACGCCTACTGTCCAAGCAAAACGCCTTTTTTCGCATTTATTGCAAAAACGCAAGCAAATTTAGTGCAAATTTATTGCACGCGCTTGACTCTAGCTTCATAATGATTGTGATATTTCATATGGTAAATATTGATTATGCTGATCAAGAAGGTATATGTTTGCTGCTGCATAGACTTGTTACTATTCTCCTTTAATAAAAACTTATTTTCTTGCAATAATACCAAACTAGTTCTACAAATAGCAGATTCCAACTTAAACACCATATCGAATTCCACCGATAATTGCCATATCATTAGTTAGTATATACAGTCTAACGAAAATACCACAGGAAAATTGCACAAAAATACCAGACCACATTCAGATAATATCAAAGTACTCGCAGACCAACCCCCATGGTAGCCTCCCATACACACACACACACACTAAATGAAAGGGATTATACACACGTCTGTCAGCATGTCGCGATGACGTCACCCATCGCATGCGATGTATATATATATAGATAGATAGATATGTGTGTAGTTTTCCTGCGTACGGTTAAACTGAATTTCCGCAAACAAATGGCAAAAATAGAGTTGAATTCGTTGTGTAGAATTGCGTCCGTTCTGCGTTCTTCGCTCCGCGCTCTGTGCTCTTCGCGCTTTTCCGTTCTGCGTGAAAAGCGAACGCAGCGCAACGCATCGCCAGGGGCTGGCGCTGGGCTGGGGATTGTTGGGAAAATGTTTTTCTTTTGTTTACCGCGTACCTTTTGTGTATTTCATTGTTTTAGGTTTGCTTTGTTGTTTTTTCAGATTTGAGTTTTTTTGCCAGTTTTAATTAGGCAACTTTCGGATTTTCGTTTTTGGGGCTCCTGAAAATGCCAAACGAATTGTGGCGGGTGGTTTTTAGTGTTCGAAATTAGATTATACTGCAATTTTTCCCATTTTTTGTTAAACATTAAAAACAATGCGAACCATAAAGTATGTCTCAAAGTCAAAAAAGATTTATTGCCGATACGATGTGATTTTCAATTGTTTAGGCATTGCATTTCATTTCCATTTTATTTTTTTTTTATTTTCCAACTTTTTAAAACTTGTTGACCCATGACAAAGTTTCATAACTTTACGGAGAACTTCTTGCAATTGCATTACAAATGGCAATCAAAGTGGCTTTAACCTTGGCCCAAACCCAAAGAAATCGGCGAGTAAATTAAAAGTTTTCAGCACATTTTTTAAGCGAAAAGTTTACGGTTATTTTAACTCGTGCGTCACAAATGCTGAACTCGCTAAAGACAATGTAGGAGAAAGAGACAAAGTTTTAAGGTGCTGAAGCAAGACTTACAACTTGTTGAATACTCTGTAGAGTGTGCTGAAAAATATATAAACAGTACAGTACATTTTCTAGTCGATTTATAAATATTTTAAAATATTCTCCATTTTCTCAACACTACGTTTTATTGAATTATTGTTTGGCATACCCCACATCGTAAGAATTTCCAGGGTAACCAAAAAATAATAATAAACAGTAAAAATTCCATGGAAATCAATAAAAATGCCTTAAGACAACAAAATGAATATAATAAAAAAGAAAAAAAAAAAAAATTAAAAGAAAGAAAAAAAAAACCGAAAATTGCGTTTGCTCTTGTCCGGGCTAATGTCAAATCCGACACAACATTCCCAAATTATATACACTCATTAATGTGAATGTACATGCACTAACTATATAGACTTACTGCCCATACTCTGCGATCTTCGATCGTGTCTGCGCTTCGACTGTGGCGCTAAAGCAAATAAAGTTCCTGTGCGAAAAGCAAGATAATCGAAAATTCATTTCATTAGCAGCTTATATTTATATTTGTGTGTGTGTGTGTGTGTGTGTGCAGGTGTGTGAGTCAGCGTTTGGTTGCCGGCGCCTCGAGTGTTTAGCTGCAACTTTTCAATTAAATTTGCTGTCGTCCGACGTTGCGTATGCGTAACGTGTCAGCGAGCTTTCTTTGAGGTTTTTTGTTATTGTTGTAGCTTGTTGTAATTAAAGGTAGATACCCCGAGAGATATGATATAGCATTGGAAACTACGGCCATAATACATCATATCAATCCGTGGAGTTTCCGCTGGGAACCCGGCATTGTCCAGAGATTGATTCATGCTGAATATTGGATTGTCTTACTAAATGGAATCGAATTATACTATACATTGAATGTTATTGTTAAATTATCTGGCGATCTTGAAGGTGAAGTGTTTTGCGACAAACTAAATAGCGTTGTGGTAGTAAAGTTTGAAGTAGTTGCTATTTTTTTTTTTTTTTTTTTTTTTTACTTAGCTCTTTTTTAGTTACTCCATATCTGTAGTGTTCTGCGACAAACAAAAAAGCTTTTTAGAAGCAGAGTGTGTATAGTCTGAGCCATTAACTTTTTTTTTTTTTTTTTTTTTTTTTTGTAGTTACTCTATAAATATATTTCTATTTTTTGCGGAGCTCTACTTTGGCAGCATTGTTGTGCTAAGTGAAGCAACAGGAATATTTCTAGAAATTATTCTTGAACTTATAAGCAGCACAGCAGCAGGAATCCAAGATATATATATATATATATTTATCGCAGAGCATCCAAATAGCGATGCTTTGGAGTGAGCGCTTGCCTTTTTTTGTTTTAATGAAATTGTTTAGATTTTTTCTTTTTTTGTTCTGTTTTTAGTTGTACCTAACAAATTTGCTCTGGGCCTTAGGGTATTTGTGTTGCTGTTTTCGCATAATGAAGTTGCTACGCTGCTTACATTATGTAGTAGTTGTTGGGCAGGGGGCCGGGGTTGGTGCGACCAACTCGGTGGGGCGTGGGAGTTTTGTGCGTTTGCTTTGTTTGTTTGTTTGTTTGCTCGTTCGTTTGCTTTTCTTGGTGTTTTCTGTTTCAGGTCTATTGATTGACGCGCTCGTTTGCCGCGATTACTCATACGCCGCGTGGCACTCGTCGAGTTGTTTGCGGTTGTTGTAGACGCTGCTGCTTCTTCTTCTTCTGCTTCTTCGCATTGTTGTTGTTTTACTTGTTGCGCACGTTGTTTGATTTGACAGCTGCCGTTTTTGTTTTCAATTCCCAGGCGGGTCGCCATTGGGAAACCACAACTGAAACTCATCTTATGGTGCAACAACAACCACAACAGCAGCAGCAGCAGCAGCACAAGCAATTCAAGTTCAGTTGGCAACATCGCGCATTGTAGTTGTATTACTGGGTCAGCCGCCAACGCGTATTAGTTTTAATGCGGTTTACATACATATATATATATATATATATATATATATATCACGATCCGATTGCATATGATATAGTTAGAGGCAAGCATAAGCCACAGATCTAGCTGCGCACTATATAGAACTATTATTTGCCTATACCTAGTGCTTGTGGCATTGTTAAAATTGCCCTGCAGCTATGTCTGTAGTATATATTTATTGCTGATATTGTGAACTATATTCTTGTTGAATTTGTAGCTGATCAAAGAGTATACAAGTTTCGATCAGGCAACAAGTTAGAAGTTCATTGTTGATATTTCTGGTGATTCACAGCTTTGAGGTATGAATCCATAGCTATTCATAGCATTTTTAGGTACAATCGTGATTGCACATAGTTGTACATATATAGTATAAAATATACGTATATATATGTATACATCCTAGACTGATTGTTCAGTCGTACAACTTATTTGCCATAGCTATAGCTCAATGAAGCTGCAGCAGCAGCTTTATCTCCGATCTTGCTAAATATATTGTAAGAGATCGACTTAAAGATCCATTGCGATTAATATTGTAACATAATGTTCTAGATCTTTGCTATAGCTTGATGCTTTCTCTAAGATCTTGTTGAGCATAATGTACAATATTATTGTAACACGATCTTTGCCATAGCTATAGCTCAATGAGCAGAGGAACTTCCTAAGATCTGCTCAAAGATCATAGATCCAGCCCTACCGTCTGCTTCAAGTTATATGCGTGTATGGGTGTGTGTGTGTGTGTGTGTGTGTCACCCTGTTTTTCCATGCCAATGCGCCCCACTAAATACGTAATTTCACGCCTTAATTTATTGCAATCGATGACGGCGACGCGTCGCTCGCCAAAGGCTAATTGCGAATGGCAGCTACAACAAACGAAAAGCAACAACAGCAACGGCAACCATTGACCGGCCCAAGAGTCATTTTGGCCAGCTCTGCATTATGCTGTGCTCTGGTGCCATGTGTTGGCTCTGACGGTTTGCCCGTTTTGCCGTGTGTAAAAAGTTCATTCAACCTTTTTTTTTATGCTTCATTTGTCGATTTGCGCGCAAAGTGGCCAAAGGAAAACGCAAAGCTTTTTATGCACTAGCAACAACAACCACAACAACAACAACAACAACAACAACAACAACAACAACAACAATGAAGGCAGCAACAATAGTTGTTATAGCATAGGCGAACTGTGAGTAATAACGGCCAAAGTACTTACAATTTCTGCGTGTGCACAACATAAAGCGAACAAATAACTGTCAAACAATGGTGTGTGTGTGTATGTGTGTGTTGGCCAAACCAATTAGTGCAACAGTCTATAGCTCTGGCTTTGACTCTCTAATTTTCTGCTGAGATGCCTGCAACCGAAGCAAGGGCTTGCAATAATTGCGTTGCCACCATGCGATATAGTTGTGCGATTTGGTTGAAATTTGCTGTGCGTGTGTGTATAAAACCAAGCTGCTTGCTAGCCAAGTTTTGTTGGACTAAGCGCTAAGACAGCAGAGTTATTCCAAAAACAAAATAGTTATGATTATGATCACATAGTTCGCATTAAGTTTTATGCTTACATTTTCAACAGTTCCTTATAATCGTCACATACTATATAATTATATACTATACAAATATATAATTTATAATAATTATATACTATATAATTATATACTATGTATTTATATACTATATAATTATATATATAAGAATGTATGGTGCTGTATCACCAAGTTTGGTTGGCCCAACTATAATGCTATAAAATACGAATATAGATTAAATTTGCTCAGTTCGAATTCAAGTAGTCTCTGTCATGTAATATACTGAACTGATCGAGGGTCTCTTATAGTCAATTGCCACCGTACGTGTACGCTTGCATAAGGCACACTTGCTTGAAGTTATGAAACACACAAGGGGGGGAAACAATTCGGGACCTTATATGGTTCAATAGTCGAACGGTTGAATGACTCCACAGAAGACGGCCGACAGCCTGTCGTCCATTTAAGCCATGGCCCAAAACAGGAAGCCCAAACGTCGAGTAAATACAAATGTCTAAACCTTTCTTTGCTGTCAATTTCTATTTTGCAGCCAGAGACACAGACAGACAGAGAGAGAGAGAGATTGAGATAGAAAGAGAGCGAGAGTCAAAGCTGATTTGAAGCGTTGAGAACGATCCCCCTCCTCCACTCCTGCTGCTGCTCCCAACCAATCAGAGCAACATGAGCAAGAAACCGACAGCGGGCCCGGCGCTCCACAAGGTCATCATGGTCGGCAGCGGAGGCGTTGGCAAATCTGCACTCACATTGCAGTTCATGTACGACGAATTCGTGGAGGACTACGAGCCCACCAAGGCCGATAGCTATAGGAAAAAGGTGCGTATATTCTAGGTCTATAATAGTGCTATAGATCGATTGCCTAGCATTGCATTGCCAATTGTGCCATTGCAGGTTGTGCTGGATGGCGAGGAAGTACAAATAGACATACTGGATACGGCTGGCCAGGAGGATTACGCAGCCATCAGAGATAATTATTTTCGCAGCGGCGAGGGTTTCCTCTGTGTCTTCTCAATCACAGACGATGAAAGCTTCCAGGCCACCCAGGAATTTAGGTGAGTGTGCGACAAGTGCGTGTGTGTGTGTAGTATGAGTGTGTATGCCTGTGTGTTGTCAAGGGTTCATTCTGTCATTCTCGAGTGCTCTCGGTGTCATCTGTCAGCTGCACAAACTCGCTAATTAGTTGAGAAAACGCCAGCGGCAACTGCAATCCGCCTAATTAAAGCTCACTCGCATGCCTCAGCGCAAGCTTTAAAGTCTTATCAGAAGCTCAAGTAAAGACGGGAGCTGGTCCGAGTGCTGAATGTGCCTTAGTTTAATTAAGCGATACTATCGATATCGAATAAGCAATTAGTCTTATTTCAATTAAATTGATTAGAAGCTACAATCTATCGATAGCTTTTTCTACTATCGATAGCAACCAGTGCCAAGATAAATAAGCAGCACAATCACTTAAACCAATGCTTATTTTAATATATTTTTAGTCCGAAGTTGCAATCTATCGATAGCCTTTTCAACTATCGATATCAACCTATGCTAAGATAACTAAGCATCTCAATCTACTGCCACAAAAATTAATGCATAAATATTTATCTATATCAAGTAAAAAAAATCTAATGTATATTAATATCGGGATCTATATCGAGTAGAGTTCAAGTATAGTCAGCAGCTTAAATTTATCGATAGACTTTAGTACTATCAATAGGGCTTATATATGCCAACTGGAATGGCGTTGAATAGTTAGCAATTTCATGCGATAACTTGTCGTACTTAGCATAATTTATCGATAGTTTCGCTGGGAACCCAACCCGAAAGCGATTAACGGCTTTTGCCGTTCCTCCACCTCGCTGACCTCATTCGGAATGTGGGCAAAACACGAACCACTCGCAGCATAAACCCCTCATCGAGTCATCGAGGGTTGTGCTCTGCCGCTGACAGGTGAAACACTGTGTGCTCTATCAATTATGAAGTATGTATGCCTCCAGGTGTGGCTGACTGACTTGCTTGTTTGATGAACTGTTCTATGTGTGTGTTTGTGTGTGTCGTGAGTCATTGATGGAATGCGGCTTATCAGAGTCGAGCAATAATAACATATTTACGCTAACTAATTACTCACTAACTCTCTCTCTCTCTCTCACACACACTCTCTGCCCGTCTTGTTCTTTCCTACACCACCCCAACAGAGAACAAATATTGCGAGTGAAAAACGATGAGAGCATACCGTTCCTGCTGGTGGGCAACAAATGCGATCTGAACGATAAGCGCAAGGTGCTGCTCAGCGAGTGCCAGTCGAGGGCGCAACAATGGTCTGTTCCCTACGTGGAGACCTCGGCCAAGACACGCGAGAACGTGGACAAGGTAAGTGCGGTGGGGAGTGCGAAATGCGAAATCATGATAGCGGGGAACGGGGCGATAGGCCCAGGCATCTAATTACAGAGGGGGAGGAGGGAGGCGGTGGAATTCTACGACTATCACAATTGCTATCGATAGCTCAAAATGATGTTCGTTCGATACGCTAGCTACAGCTTAATCAAAACGATCGATACTTTAGTTAGATAAGTGTGTGTTTATACTTCAGACGCTGTTTATAACTGTACATTTACAAAGGAATAAATTTTTTATAAAAAATAGATATGTATCGATAGTTCATGACATATCGATAACTGAAATAAGCAGACAATTCTGAAGTAAAGTTTAATTTTACTCAAAAAGGATTATTAATATTGTCGTTTTCATTTTATTAAACACTTTGTAATCGATAGTTGAGCTTTGTTATCGATTGTGTGTAAAGATAACGCCAGCATACTTATCAATAGTTAAAGTTATTGAGTTAAATTCTTGTTTTACCATTAAATGAAAATTGTATTTACATTTCGATTTTATTAAATATTTTGTAATCGATAGTAACGATTTTTTCCATTATCGTTAGTTGAAGTTGCAAGACTTTTCTGTTAGTCTTACTATGAAATGAAAATGATTTTAACATTATCATGTTATTACACTTGCAATCGATAGTTAGATTTGTTATCGATTACGTGCTAGCATATCAATTTGAGCTTATCGCTAGCTTTTTCGATTGTTGTCACGTTTCTGCTGGGAGGCCAACTCTTCCATGCTCTGTCCTTGTCCATCTCTCTCCCCCTCTGTGTCTCTATCTCTCTTTCTCTCTCGATCTCTCCCTATTCGTCTCACACGTTTAATGCATATTTAATGTAAACATTTGCAGACACATTTTGAAGGCTCTTCAACAATTGGCTAAGCAAGCAAATGCAAGACAAATAAACCATTTATTATTGTTGATAATTTATGAACAGAAATGCGAAAACGAAATGCAGAAATTTATTGCACACACGATGATACCCTTTCGTTTTCACTCCCCCACATTTATTCTACCTTTTCGTTTATCGTTTCTGCTGAACGATTTCTAATTGATTTTCCTTTTTGGTTTGTTTTTATTTATTTATTTTGTTATTCAATTCTGTGTGTGTTTTGTATTTTTGCGATTACCGTGTGCACAGTAATCAGCAGCAATAACAACAACAACAACAAGTACTTACAACAACAACTCAATGAAATTTCGACCAAGTTTTGGATTTGTTGTTGTTGTGTTTTCGAGTTGAGTTTCGTTTTTCGCTTTTAATCTCACTTAAGTGCTTTACGATTCACCTGGAACATTCTTATCGAATGCTTCCCTAGTTTTTTCCCCCAGCAAATCTCAAGCTAAATATGGTAGTCTCTAGGCATTCTTCATGTTGTTGTCGTTGTTGTTGTTTCGGCACAGCAGCACAGCATTTCTACAAGCACACACACACACACACGCTCACGCACACACCCACACACTCATATGTAGAAATAGTGATTTGCTTACACCGTGACGAATTCACGAAAAACTCATGATTCCAAATGCGTAGAGTTCGCCTGAAGTGCTTTACTCAGGCTCGAAAACGGGTTATATATATAATATATATTCACGTTCGACTTGGTCTATAGAGTTGATAAATTTTACTTTATTTAACCGAACTCTATAGATTTTTACTGATCGTTTAGTGAAAATACTTATGTTTCAATATATTTTCTTTATGGAAAATCTAACAGTTATGCGTCTATCGTTATCGATTGCCGATAGGCAGCTGCTTGAGCTTTCCACACAGCACGGCCATCAATGTTGTTGTGTTATCGCTTATCGATGTTGTAATCGTAGTGCTGCTTGATAACAATTCCCCATTGCTATAGTCGAATTTCTCGATTTATCGAGTATCTAGCTTTTAAGTTCTTATGTATTTTAAGTTAAGTTTTAAGTTAACATTTTTTATTATTTATTGCAATTTCATTTTGATTTTACGCGCGCAACTCTGAACCACACTCGAAAAATGATTATAATTAAATAAACAAATACACATATGGAAAAAAAAATAAAATGAAAATAAAATAAAAACACACCTACACAATATACTATATGCTATCAATATATATACATATAGATATGTACATGTATATTTTATTCCCATCACAATTGCAGGTATTTTTTGATTTGATGCGCGAGATAAGATCACGAAAAACCGAAGATTCGAAAGCCACGAGCGGGCGTGCTAAAGATAGATGCAAGAAGCGGAGACTTAAGTGTACCCTACTTTAGGCATTAGGTGCATACAATGAATACAATTTACCAACACGCACACACCTACACACACACACACACACACACACACACACACACGCTCTCTATTTCCTCTTAGTACGTATGTAGTAGTTTGCGCTCTTTCGCTTTTGGCTTTTTGGTAGTACTAAACTTGAGTTTGCGTTATTTTGGTTTACTTTCAACTTTTTCTTCATTTCGATTTGAGTTACAACACACTCACACACACACGCACACAATAACAATAACATAATTACCAAGTACCAACAACTTGGCAACCATAATTCTACCCACCCACTCCTACTCTCGCTCTCTCTCTCTCTCTCTCTCTGAACTAACCGCAACCCTGTGAATATTGCATGCGCTGGAAAATACTAAAATTGGCCCATGTTATGGCGCATATAATACTAATATATATATACATATATTATGTATACTGAACTAGAATCGGGGCTTTTGTGGGCTATGAATTAATTTAAGTTTAATTTGCTTTGTGCGAAAAAATAATTAATTTTTAAAATGATCAGATCAAAGACCCTATATATCCTATATTCTCGAATTTTCTTTTGGGAAAAAAATAAAAAATGTATAGAAAATTGTTTTTGTCACAGTTGCCCTAAGATCAGTTAACAGAGCACTGCAACCAATTTTTTTTTTATTTATAAAGATAGACTTGGGTATACCTAAAGAGCCCTTTATGGCCTTGGTATTTTAACATTCAGCCCAGTTGGGCGCGCCTGCTAGCCTTAAGATTGACTTAGCTTCTGCTAACAATCATATCGTATTTTATATAGTATTCCGATCTGGCGTATATTGAAGGGTCTAGCACAACACAGAGCTGAGCAGTTCATCAGAACAGGAATCAGAACTGAAAGCACACACAAATGTACATAAACATGCACACAAACACCTACTCTCACACATACACACACACACACACACCTACTCACACACACACACAGTATGCTAATGTAATTGAGTTTGATAATGGTTTAAGCACACGAATATGTCATGCTTTTTTAGGACATATTTCAAGTATTTAGTTTGTTCGTACTTGAATTCTTATTTCCTGTTACGGTGCTCGTAGCTTGTTTTGATTTTGGTTTTTGTATTTTTTTTATTTTTATTAATTTTTGGATTTTTGGATTTTGGGTTTTTTTATTTTAAATTTCTTACTTCTGGTGTATGAAAATCTTTTGCTTTCGGTTCTTAGCAATTTTCAAAATTTGTAACCATAGAAGAAACAAAAGCTTAACCCAAAAAAAAAAAAATACAACAACAACAACTACAAACAATTAGCTATAAAAGAACTGCGTGAAACTTTCAACTAATACAAATTCCATTTTCTGTGCAGGTATTTTTCGATCTAATCAGGGATATTTCATCACGCAAAAAACAACGTCAGATGGACGTGAAAGAGCCGACAAAGCCTTCTCCTTGCTGCCAATTGTTGTAAGAGCTACACTCCAGCGACAACAACAATAACAACAACAACAACAACAACAACAACATGAACGAGAACATCAACAACAGGAACAACTAAAGCTACAAGTAAAGAGAAGTAGAAGTAGAGAAGAACGAGGAGAAGAACAACCAAAAGCCGTAGAATATACAATACAACAACTATAACAACAACAACAACAACAAAAAAGGCCACACGGATACACAACAACAACAACAACAAGATCATGTTTTGTTAGTAATATTTCTAAAGCAGCCTGAAAATTGTATCAAAATTATTTGCAACATTTCAACGATGATAAAAATTAAAGAAATTATGAATTATGTGTAATATACATAAACGAAACAGAATATGCATAAAGAAAATATAATATATATATAAATACATAATTGCAACAACAACAACTATTATTTAGATAACAACAACAACAAGAACAACAACAAAGCACAGCGCCAGCTTTCTTAATTATTAATTTTTCTTTTGCTATGCTACAAATAAGTGCAACAAAAAGCATACACACACACACACACACACACACATAGATATATGCAGTGGAACGACGCTAAAGCGAACACTTGGCGGCAAGTGCAGACTTCTTGTTAGCGAAGTTCGACTGTATTTCCAAATTGTTAAGATGTAACACAAAACAAAAGAAATAACAATTGTTTACTTTTCTATTATTATTATGATGATTACAACAACTACTATAATTTGTATCGATTTCTCTTCTTTTGTGTATAAAGTAATAGCAAAATGTTAAACAATAATAACACACACACACACACACACACACTGAAAAGCTTTTTATAATTATACAATACGTACGTACATAAATATAGTTAAAGAAACAAACAAAGAGAAACATAAAAGAGATAATTGTAAAATGTAGCTGCATAACAAAAGAGAATAAACCAAACTCCAAATCGTATTGATAATTAATTAAACAAGTGCAAGTCGAGAGCAAATCTTTTGTAATTTTCTAACTAGCCAGAGAAAACAATATTCAAATCAAAGAAATCACAAAACATTAAAAAAAGAAAAGCAAAAACAAAAAAAAAGTCAGTCTTAATTTTTTTTTAATTTATGTTAATTGAAGGAAATTACTAAGTTTATAACACTTTCTTTCTTTGAAATTGAAATTGTTTCTTGCAAACTGCATTCTGTATTCTAATGTGTAAGCTATTATTATTCTTATTGCTACGATTATTATTATTATTATTAATATCATATAATGTTACTCCTAATTATTATTAAATATATAAGCTATGCAATCGATGACCTTACGCTCTATATTATTTACTTGCTTTCGATTTCAATTTCGACTATGCATTTGTCTATCCGATTTGTTGTACATTTCCTCTCCGCCTCACTCTCGCTCTCCTCCCTCTTCTCCTTGGTTATTTTGTTTCACACTTTCCACTCGCTTCTCCTTATTTGTGTATGATAAATTGAGAATCCGTAAATGTTGCTATGTATACATAAATATAGAGTATATACATATTATATAATGATAAGGGCCTAGGAAACTGGATAGATCACAGGAGCTCTGCTCTAGCACACACAGACACACACTCACTCCACACCACACACATCCAGACACACTATCCTCCTGCTCTCACCTATACTCAGACACAGAAACGTGTACACAGTCCCATATATATTTAAATATATATATATAAATATATATATATATATATATACATATATCGGAAATTAAATAAGTAACAATTTTTTTAGCCGCAATAGCAAAGCATTTTTTTGATAAACTATTATTATAATGATTATGAGTAAAACTGGATTGAAAATATGTTTAGCTTGGAAATAAACAAAACTATGAGAAATCTAAATACGCAGCGTCTTTCAATTGGTTAAGGCTCAAAGGATCTGGAGTACGAATGAAACTAACTGCCGGCTCTCTTCTGCATTTCTGCTGTTTTTTTCTATGGGAAAATATGTCTGGTCGGTTATTAGTTTATAGGGTAGATCAATGACAGCTATGAGAATGTCAACTTTTTGCCTGTGACTTTTCTAGTTTTCTTATGATTCTATTTATTGATATTGATTGATTTAAAATCGATTGCTGAGGCCGGTGGACGTGGCATCCGAAATTTGAAAATCCGCGTTCTGAGTAATGTTACCAGGGACCTGTCTTCCAAATTTTGGGTTTCTAGATCTTTTGGTTTTCAAATAATTCGAAAAATTCGTTTCATAGAGGCGCTGGGCGTAGCATCGAAAAGTTGAAAATCCGCATTCGGCATAATGCCACAAGGGACTTTACTACCAAATTTTATGCTTCTAGCTTTAATAATAATTGAGTTATTTAATTTTTGCGTTATTCTGCGGAGGCGGTGGGAGTGGCACGTAAAGTTTGAAATAAACTTCTTATGTGTATACACGAACTCACCGACCAAGTTTGGTGTCTCTACATCTTGCAATGACTGACTAAAATTCTGTTTTACTACTCTCACGATTGAAGAACAGCATATGTTTTTGCTTCCACGATTGAGCGAACAACTGCGTGTAACTGCGCTCACGATTGAAAGAAGAAGAACAGCTTGGACACTGCGCTCGCACAATTTCAAAAGATGCGCTCCCGAATGAAAGAGGAAGAACATGACTGAAGCCGAAAGAGCAGCTCGTTCTTTTGCTCTCATGATTGATAGACGAAGATCAATTTGTTTTACTGCTCTCGCGATTGAAAGAAGAAGAAAAGTTATGTTTAACAGCTCGGGTAATACGCTCGCAATCGAATGAATTTAAATAGAGCCCTCAATCAAGCATCAAGCTGACGCTTTTGCTCTCATGATTGATAGAAGAAGGGTTGTTGATGCTGATCAAGAATAAAAAGAATATAAACTTTATATAATCTGCCACGCCTCCTTCTGCCAGTTACATTCACCTTCACAATGTTAGTATAGTATTTTGATGTTGACGATGTTTCTTCATCTGAAATTCTGAAAAATTTGCAAATCCTTCCCCAAAAACAAAGGAAAAATTTTCGAATTGCTTTGAAATCACTTTTTTATTTTTTTTTCTTGCATTTTTGTTTTCTTTACACATTTATAGAATATATATATCATTTCTCATATATATTTTTTTTATATTCATTTTTTGCCTTTCTTTTTGTTTCTGTTTTCTTTCTTTTTTTGTTGTGTTGTGTTTTGTGTTCTCCTTCTTGTTGATGCATTTAAAATTAATTTTACATGTTACATTTTACAGCTAAAAGATGTTCGTGTTCTTCTCATTTTATTTTTATTTTATTTTTTTTTTTGTTTTGTGTATTTTTCTTTCGTCTGCTTTCTCCATTAAATATATATAACTTTTGTGTTGTTTGTTGTTGTTGTTGTTTCTTCTTCATACATTTATAATTTGCAATACTCCCGATTTGTTATCAACGTTAAATTAAGTAAATAAAATAATAATAGCATTTCTAAAATGAAATCGTTTAGTAAATATTAGAAAAAAAAACACACATACAATATCTGGATATAGCGATGCGACGAGGCAGCTATATCCACATACAGATATAGAATAGAATAATAGCGTAATAGTAGTGGCTAAAAGTAAAGTATTATGTTCATTACTTGGCTACTTACAAAGGTAATCAATTAAATTAATTTAATTAAGAAAAACGCATTCAAAATGAATTATCTAGGTAAGCAAACACATAGCTTTATAAATTATGCAGATCTTCAAAAACGAACAAACTAAATACAATTTAATCATTATGCTGCTCTCGCACATGCACAGACATCTGTATATATCTTTGTATATATATGTGTGTGTATATATATTTTTGTTATTTTTTTTACACTCATTTTTATCAATTGTTTCCTGCTTTTCGCTAGAACTTCTTATCCGGCTAAGCGTTTTACATGTACACTCAAAACATTTACACACAAACATTTATTACTTAGTTACTAAATTGTTGTTGTTGTTGTTGTTTTTGTTGTTGTTTTCTCTTGCTTTACTTCTTGTTGTTGTATTCTTTTGCAGTAAAATATACGTAGATTTCTTTCTGATTTTTTTTTTTTTTGATATCGCTTGCTGCAAACTATAATTGAAATTGTTATTCTTATTTTTTTTTTGTGTTTTTTTTTCTGTTTTTTCGCTTTTTCGAAAATTGGTTCTACTGAGAACGAGAGAGACATCAAGTATTTACAAAATATATGCAGAAAAATAAACAATTGCTCTCTGCTCGTTGCTGTTGCATTTCTTCTCTGAATCAGAATCAGAAACAGAATCCGAGTCATAAGCCTAAATACAATCAAAATTTGCTATTTTCGTCCATTTGGGAAAAAATTCTTCAGTTATTGTTCTTCTTCGTCATCTTTTCTAATACTTTGTTTTGCACAGACACGTACACGCACACACACACACACAAGTTGAAAAAAATGCTCCAAAATATAATATTTAGTTTAGTTTAGTTTTAGTTTCTCTGCTGTCTTCGGCTTAAATTACAAAGTTATACATAAATATATCTAGTATATATATATATATGTGTATATATGCATATATATATATATATATATATCGCTACTGCTGTGTGTGTATATAAATATACCATACAAGTTTCCGTTTTTCTTCATATTTTCACAATTGCATTGGATTTTGGATGAGTTGACGTAGAGCTCTTAAGGCGTTCAGAGGGTTCAGCTTTCTAGCCCAGTCCAAAACAGGCATGTGAGAGAAAGTGGATGAGAGAGATGGGGAAAGAGAGAGAAAATGTGAACCATATGCCGTTTCTACTAACGCAAAACTGTCGACTCAATGGAAAGCAGCTATTGCATACATATATACACACACATATATATAGTACATAAATATATATATATATATATACATATGGAGTTCTAACTGTCTGTCTATTATAGGGGAGTTCGATGCTAGTGTTACTCATAAATTGGTCAAAGTATCTTGCACTTGCTGCTGCCGCGTTGCGGTGGGGTGGAGGGGTTTCTGGCTTATGGTAAGTATAACCGAAACTGTGTAGAGCTTAGCCAAAAGCTTGGCTCGTACATGGTGTGAGTGTGCGAGCGAGATGAAGAGAGAGAGAGAGAATATGTGATTGCTAAGGCGCTACAACAAACTACACAGATATGGGATATATACGCTACGGATGCATCAATACACACACACACACACACACACGCTCTACATACGCACAGTTTGCGGCAGTAAAACTTTGGAGTGACAGAGATAGAGAGTTAAGGATCCAAAACTTAGCAGACAGCGAGTATTTCCGTTTCCGTCAGCGGCAGCTTGGGAAATGTTACTTTGCTTTTGGTCATAAAGTGTATGTCTGTATATTATATATATATATACATATATATATATATATATATTCACACTGGCACACACACACACATGTCATATGTCTTTAGTTCGGCTTCTGCTGCCTCAGTTACAGTTCTACGGCTACAGCTACACACGCACATGCACACATACATATATAGCTAGACACACACACACACACACACACATGCAGTTCTATAAAGCGTTACCCATTTTGGTGGTTTCTGTTACAACAGCGCGTTTTCTGCTTCTTGCTACTTGCTCATTTCTCTTCATCAGTTTTCTATTTTTTTTTTTTTTGTTTTTTCTTTGTTTATTAACTATACAATTAGTGTGTGTTCTGTGTGTGTGTGTGTGTGTGTATGAGTGTGTGTTTTACATAAATTCAAAGTTCGCTCTACTCATTTCTTTCGCAGTTTTGCTTTGCCTTTCTATGCGTTTCTCTATAGCTTATGCTACATATAATAGTGCTTATTGTTAACATGTGTGTGTGTGTGTTGTGTGTGTGTTGTGTGTGTGTGTAGTGTGTGTTGTGTGTTGTGTGTGTGTGTGATGCTATTGTGTTGTTATTCTTGTTGCTGTTGTTGTCGCTCTGCAGCCCACTCTAGACTTTGTTGTTGTTGTTGTTTACGCTTCTGCTGTTGTTGTTGTTGTTCTTGTTGTTGTTTGCTGTTTACATTTTGTGTATAAAATTATTTATTAAAAATAATTCCCTTCTTCATTTGCTTTTTTTGTTTCTTGTTTGATTTTTTTTTTTTGGTTTTTAAATTTTTTAAATATTTTTTGTGTTTCATTGTGTTTTTTTTTCTTGTTTTAGTTTTTTTTTTTTTTTTGGTTTTTTGATTTTCAAAATCGATGCTTAAATGTTGGGCGGAACTGTTATGCTTTGTTGTTGTTGTTGTTGTTGCTGTGTGCGATTGTTGTTGTTGTTGTATGAGACAGAATACGTAGAAACAGAGAGTTGCGAACGAGTTTGTTTCTAGCTGATGTTGTTGTTGATGTTTTGTTGTTGTTGTTGTTTCAGGTGGGAGCTGTTGCACACAATTCAGTTGTTGTTGTTGTAGTTCGTTATATCATAGTTGTTGTTGTTGTTGGTGTTGGTGTTGCTGTTGCCTCTACTGCGCCGCTGTGCTGCTGCGTATCAAGAAATTGTACTTGCGTTCCGTGTCCGCCTGATGAAAGGCAGCGCTGTGAGCTGCAGTCACCACAATGAGCGAGACAGACATAGCGAGCGAGAGAGAGAGAGAGAGAAAGAGTTAGTGAATACTGCTGGCAACTTGCTGCAGGCTTTACTTTACCATTCGCAGCGGCAACTGTTGCCGCATTCGGTGCTGCTGCTGCCACAATGCTGGCACCGCCAACGCCTGCCGCACTGCCATGGAACTTGATGTTGGCGTTGCGCGTGGCGCCCAACAAATGCTGCGCTGCTGCTGCCGCTGCCGCCGTCGCCGTCGCCGTTGCCGTCATCGTTGTCGTGGCTGTCGCCGACGATGCCGCAGCAGACGACGAGGATGAGGACGACGATGAGGACGAGGATGAGGATGACGACGAGGACGACGATGAGGATGACGATGAGGAGCCAATGAACGAGACGGACGAGGAGACACCGCTCGACGAGGAGCTCGGCGATGGCGACGGTGTCGACGGTGTGGGGGAACCGCGTATGGTCACCGTTGCACCGGCCACAGCAGTGGGACTGCCCGCCGGGCTGCTCTGCTGCGATGCGGACGAGATGATCGCCAATCCATTGCCATTGCTGTTGCTCCCGTTGTTGCTCCCGTTGTTGTTGCTGTTGTTGCTGGTCGCCAAAATGTTGCTGTTCTTGAGCAGACCGATGGCAACGACGGGGGCGGGATTCAATAAGGTATTCTGATTTTGCGTGTAGCTGAAGCTATTATTGTTGTTGTGATTGTTGTGTTGGTTGTTGTGGTGTTTGTTGCCGCTGGCGTTGCTCTTGTTTATCACAGATGACATGGCCGTTGTTGGCACACCAGTTTGCAGCTGCAACATCAGAGAGAGAGAGAGAGAGAGAGAGAGAACAATTAAATCAAAGCTAAGCTTAATTTCTTATCGATTGGCAGACTATCGATAACAATAAGCTTTAGGAAATACCAAATAGCCTTACACTTTTTATGCATTCGATTCTAGTTGACTTTACTATGACTTAGACGCACTATCGTTTCGGCTACGTATTATACTATAGCTAGTACGCCTTACTATCGTATACCAATTAGAGCTAATACTAGTTTTTTCTAAGCATTATAAAATCTAAATTTATATGAAAAAAAAAACACCTATCTATGACTAAAGCATACACCTACATAACGTTCACTTATAACATCTTAGTATTTTATCGATTACTACACTTACTATCGATAACAGCACTTATTACGATATTTTAATTTCGTTTAGTCTTTTTCTGCATTCTTCTACATCGCTCTACAATAAAATTATAGCATAAAGCAAGTTAAAGGTACTATCTGCGAGCTGCGATACTTTATTGAAAAACTATCGATTGTATACAATATACAGTAGTATACGTCCTGCTCATTATTAAAATATAATTCCATATAATTTTTAAAAACAAAATGTGCTGCCTATCGATAACTTAACTGTCGACTAACATAACTTTCGCAGCTTTATCATCGACTAAAAATGCTTGCGGAACTAGTTCATTTCCGACTCTCACAAGCAATTTGAGGCAAGAAAAGTGTGCTAGTTTCTACTAGTTGGTTTACAACTAAAAATAAAAGGCTCTACCTATCGATAACATAACTATCACAGCTCTGACATAAACTACCGCTTCTTCTGCTACTGCGAACAAGTTCAAATATGCAACTGGTGTGCAACTAACGGAACTAGTTCATTATCTGCAATTGAAAACAAAACACTTTGCCTATCGATAACATATTTATCGACTAATTGTAATTGAATCAACTTCGTTCTACTTTGAACAAGTTCATATGTGGAACTACTGAACTAGTTCATTTCCAACTCACAGAAGCACTGAGTTCTATTCAAATTTGCATTGGTTTAAGGCAACCAAAATGAACTAGTTCCTGCTACTCTTGGTTCACCGAGCTAGTACCATCAATTCGCTGGTTCATTTTGCCTACTTACACCAGCGACACAAACGGGCGTTGTGGTGCCATCAAACAGAATGGGCGGTGCGGCGCTGCGACCAGCTGCCGTTGCTGCTGCTGATGACACTACTAATGATGATGATGTTAATGATGATGTTGAGGCCGAGGCTGGTGCCGATGCTGATGAAGATGATGATGTAATTGCCAGGCAAACAGCTTCATCTGCAAAATCGTTGAGAAAATTCAAAAATATAAATACAAATCGAATGGAAAATAATCGATGCAGTACAATCGATCGATTTCTGTTGCATAAGTTGATGTTGTATCTGTGTGTGTGTGCATGTGTGGGTGTGTGTGTGTGTGCTTTGCAATTATATGCAAAACTTGAGCTACTTTTGGCAAAGTCCATGCAAATGCGCTTGGCTTTTCATGGTTGTCCCAACATTTGCATAGCAACTGTGTGCAGCACACACATACACAAAAGTACACACACACACACAGATACAGAGAGGCGCACCCTCCTCCTCTGCGGCAGTACCTTTATCATTAGGTGGAATGCTCTGCTCCGACGGGCGTTCCAGGCAGTTCAGACGCTTCTGCAGCTCGATCTTCTTCTTGGCAAGACACTCCTTCTGCGCATTCAGGTCCTGATCGCGCTCGATCAGATACTGCAAGGCAAGCAAATTCAATTAACATTAAAGAAAAAGAGAGAGAGAGAGAGAGCGAGAGCGAGTTACGCACCAGGACACACTTGTGCGCCTTGTCGAGTATTGTCAAGTTCGATGTCTTTTTGCGATCCTCGTCCCGCAGCGGCAACTCGTTCTTCAGCACCTCGTAGCAGCCCTTGAGCTGGGCGCGCCGATGCTTCTCCAGCTTGTTGTGCACCTCGCGCGTGCCCGCCCTGGAGGGGATGAAGAGTAGCGAATATATTATATATCCTATTATACACATATATATTTATTAGAACACTTTTCTACTCTTCCTATTTCTATTTATCGACTTTTAAAATCGATTTCTGGGGGCGGTGGGCGTGGCATCGAAAAGTTGAAAATCCGCATTCTGCGTAATGTTACCGTAGACCATCCTACCAAATTTGGTGTTTCTTTGCTTTTCTTGTGTTCTTATAATTCAAAAATTTCGTTTTCTAGGCGCGGTAGGCATTCCATACAAAAGTTAAAAATCCAACTTCTGCATAATGTTGTAAGAAACATTCATTCCATTTTTGATGCGTTTAGCTCTTATTGTAATTGAGTTTGAAAAAAAAAATTTATTTTTACACGAAATCACCTATCAAGTTTTGTGTTAGGACTCAGTTATTGATGCAGATCAAGATTGTATATACTTTGTATGGTCTGCCACGCCTTCTTCTGCCTGTTACATATATTTTCACAAAGTCAATATACCATTCTTTACGCATTTTCAATGGGTAAAAAATATATATAATATATATAAGCACATACGTTGTCCGCGAAATTTTTAATATGACTTTATTTGTTGAACACACCTCGAATATGGCAAACTTTATCACCATTTTTAGATAGTAACTAAGTCGAAGTAACTCAAATGAAAATCGATAAGCTCATATCATATCTGTATATATCTGTATCCGTATACCCTTTAAGTAACTAAATCCATATATAGGTACTTGGAAGACACTATAACTAGGAACAGAAGTATGCATCTGTATCCTTGTATGTGTATCTTTGTCTTGCATCCAAGACCCCCTCGCCCTCTCCTCAACTCACCCATTGCTGTTGGAACTAATGGTCCGCCTTCGTCCGCCATGTGCGGTCAGCTGAGATCCCGTCACCGGCGCCGAGGTGGACACTGACGCCGCAACGGCTGCTGCCGCCGAGCACAGTGAGGAGTGGTGGGCGTGGCGATTGTTGCTATCGTTGTTGCTGCTGCTGCTGCTGCTGTTGTTGTTGTTGTTGTTATTGTTGCTGTTTCCATTGCTGCGATTCACCCCAGAGAGGAAATGCTGGCGAACAGAGTCGGCAAGGCGCGTGTCAAAGACGTCGGCGACGTTGAAGATGCCGCCTGCCTGTGACGATGGCGCTGAAAGTTTATGGGACGGCATTGAGTAGGAGCGATTGCGTGTCGTCTCGACCAACGTGCGGGTGGCCATGGGGGGTGGGGTGAGCGGTATTTGCGATTTGTGTGGCGCCACCTGTTGGCGCGCCAGCGCCTGAAACGTGGCATCCCCCGAGATTTTGTAGCCGGCCAAGGGACCAGCTGCAGCGGCAGCTGCAGCGGGAACAGGAGCTACTGCTGCTGCTGCTGCGACTGAAGCGGCGGACTTGGCTTCGGTCAGCACGAAATACTTGCGCGGTATATCGGAGGCAGCGCTGGCAACGCTCGCCGGCAACTTGTGCTTCAGCGTGGGCGTTGCCGTTGCCGTGGGCGTGGCCACGGCTATTGTTGCCGCAGGCAGTTGTATGGGCAGCGGAGCTGCAACCAGCACAAAGGCGGGGCCATCAAAGCGGCCAGCCGTTAGCTTAGCTGCTGCTGCTGCAGATGATGTTGCTGCTGCTGCTGCTGCTGTTGTTGCTGCTGCTGCTGCTGCTCTGCCCTTTGCTACTTGTTGTTGCTGTTGTTGTTGTTGTTGTTCTTGAGGTTGGGGGTAGGAGTTGGAGTTGAAGTTTGACGAGGAATTTTCATCCTCTAAAAACAAACAAAAGAAAAAAAAAAAACAAGAAATAAAAATAAATAATCATAAGAAGAGTAGCAGAAAGAAAGACATAAAATGCGAAAAGTAAGAGAGAGAGTGAGAGATAGAGCCAGATGAGGTGATAACAGACTTGATGAGGATTGCAAGCGTTGCTGATAAGCAGACAACAAGCACAGCAAATACAACATAGAAGAAGCAGAAAAAGAAGAAGACGATGAAGCAACAAAAGCAACAAACACGATAACAACAAACTGGGTTAAGAGCGTGTGATGACGCCAACGGCGACGCCGACGACGACGACGATCGTTAAATGTTTAGTCGCATGAGTGTGAATACAAATGAATAAGACTCGCGCACGATTCGCATTCATTTGGCGTTATGAAGTGTGTGTGTGTGTGTGTGTGTGAAAATTAAATTAATTGCAATAAATAATAAAAATTGGTAATTAACAAAGTAATTGCATTTAATAGGCCCACTTAAAAGAGCATAAAAAAAATTGCGACTTGATTGAAAGCCCAACCGACTATCAAAGTCAATGGACCTAGTCTAGTATCGATGCCCTTCCCCCACCACCGTGTGCTGCGCTCAGTAATCAATGCATGTTCAAATGACGACCACACACACACACACATGCATAGCTGCCTTAGACTGCACTGATAATATCTACAACGATGCGCACTACATAATGATCTCTCTCTCTCTCTCTCTCTCTCTCTCTCACACACACAACTTTCAAAGCTGCACAGGCGAGCTTATGCTCTCATTTTGCTCTTCACCCTCGCTCGCTCTCATCTCATCTCACTCTCTTTCTACTCACGCTGCTCCCACTCACTCTCCCTTTCTCGCTCTCTTGCTTGCATGCTGCCCAAAATCGTATGAGCTTTTTTGTGCATGTGTGCAGAGCAAAGACAAGGCCCACTTACACACACAGACATACACACATGCACAACTGGCATGCGCTGCAGCCGCGCATTCGATCGCCACGTGCGCTTTCATCACGTGGCGATGACGACAGCGCGTCATTATCTCAGTGCACACACACACACACACACACACAGACAGCATAGTGAGACTGTTACGTGTTTCAGTGTATGCGTGTATGCGCTACATACCAAGCCGATAATGACGTTTTATCCACTGCTTTTTGGGCGGCGGCGCCGCTGCTGACGTTGACTGCAACGCCGACAGAAAAGTTTGCAGTGCTTTTATCAGGCTCATTAGGTCAGCGAGTTGTTGTTGTTGTCGTTGTTGTTGTAACATTGCGGTATAAAAAAACGCAGCGCTCGCTGCAGCGACTAAACGGCAAATGTTCTGCTCGCTGCGATCGCTGGCAATGCGAAACGCGAAAATGCTAATAAAATGAATGGCATAAAAATGCAAATGGGGGGGGGGGGTAGGGGAGCCACAACAATGCACGGCACGCGTATTACTTAGCAACAACAACAACAACAACTTAAGAGCGCAGTAGAGCTGTCAAATTGCGTTGCGAGCTTTTAGGCGTAGCCCAAAAAAGAGAGTGGGAGAGCATGGGAGAGCGTGGGAGAGAGTGGGAGAGCGTGGCAGCGCGTGGGATGAGCGAACATGGCAGAAAGAAAACTGCCGTTGATCACGAGCTTCAAGTGTGCATGTACATATGTATGTTATTTGTATTTGTATGTGTGCGTGTGTGTGTGTGCGTGTGTGTGTGTGTCTATTATTCCTATAGCAATGCCTGTCAAGGGAGCCTAGCAACACCCACGCCTCTCTTAACTACAGCAGCAAATCCACCTCCTACCCCCACACACTCAACACAAGCAATCGCACACAAACGCACACACACATATATGTACATACATGCATATATCTCTGCTTGCATGTTTGCACTCACTCAAGCTGCTCTCGTCGCATTGCATAACTGTTGTTGTTGTTGTTGTTGCTATTCTTCTTGTTGTTTTCGTTGAGCTCAGCTGAGCGCAGGCTGACAGACAGCACAGGCACAGGCACAGGCACAGTGCAACAAGAACAACGACAGCTGTCCAAATATTACAAGCGCCAAAGCAACAAAAGCAACATGCATACATAAATTGTAAGTGTGAAGCAAATAAACATAAAACACACGCACGCAATACGAAAACATAAAAAGAAAGGCAGACGCTAATAAAAATATGAACGGAAGGACGGACGGCGGCTCTCTGCTTTGCACTGCGCTGCGCTGCTCTGCGGCTGTGCCCAAAAAAAAAAAACAAAAAAAAAAAACAAAGCAACAAAACAAAAGAAAATAAAAAATGCGTACAAAGTTCATTGACTTTGTTTTACCCTGACTCGCGGAAGAAAGAAGAGAGCGCGACGAGGAGTAACACAGAGAGAGAGAGCGCGTCTCGCACACAGTTTGCATATTGTGTTTGCAAAGACACAAAGACACAAACACAACGCCAAGCACAAGCACTGCACGCGCAAGAGAGAGCGCGCGCTCTCGCGCTCTGCTGTTTACTCTCTGGCACAACGCTCACGTGGGGCTGGCATCGCTCGCATAAACAACAGAGTGGGGGATGGCAGTATGTCTGCGTGCTTGTCTCTCTCTCTCTCTCTGTGTATATGTACATGTGTGTGTGTGTGTGTGTGTGCGAGCTCGCTATGACTAAGACTAATTTAATGGTTGCGCTTCGCTGGCTTTGCGAGCGAGAGCGCAAACGGGAGGCAGAGAGCGCGAGCGAGCGCAAAAAAGAGCGCACAAACAAGCGAACGGCGACATGACGTGACCCCAAACAACAACAGCAACAAGTACGAGCGTACGTGCAAAAAAGCAAAGACAAAATGGTAATAGCATACATATACATGTGCACATGTCTGTGTGCGTGTGTGCGTGTGTGTGTCTGTCTGTCTGCCTGCTGTAAAAGCTACGAAATTGTTCAAAGCGTACAAAATATTACAGACTTTAGTGTACGGCTCTGTGCGTGTGCGTGTGTACGAGTGTGTGTCTGTGTGCCTTTGTATAAAAACAATATTCGCACTCCGCATACCTCGCCCCTCTGTTGTTAGTCATGACAATGAGAGCCACAGCAGCAGCAGCAGCACTAACAGCAAAGTAGGCAGCAAATTTAGCACATGCAAATTTGGCTGGCTTGAGCTGAACAAACAGAAAGCAACAGCACAAGCAAGAACAATAACAATAATAATAACAACAACAACAACAGCAGCAGCAGTGCTAAAAATATAACAGTACCTGCTGCTGCTGCTGCCGCACTTGCAGCCTAAAGAGCAAAAGAGCGCAGCAGCGTAAAGAGCGCGCGCGCCTATGCTCAATTTTTTGGCTGCCAGTGTGGGGGTACAGTGCGAGCCTACGCAAAGTGCACTGCTTGCTATTGCCATTGCTATTGCTATTTTGTTGTTGTTGTTTGTGTTGTTGTTGTTGTTGTTATTGTTATTACTGACGTTGTCTGCCGCCAAGAAACAAGGTCAAAGCAAGTTTAAATTCAGTCGCGTGAGAGAGAGACAAAGAGAGCGAGCGATAGAAAGAGAGAGAGAGAGGGGGAGAGACAGCGAGCGAGCCACTGAGTGACCGCTAGGAAATTTGCTGGCACTTTTCTAGGATATTTTCTGCATTTTCAACTCACCCGAAACATTGACGCGAGCTTCGCTGCTGCGTCCCGCTGCCTCCAACTGGCCATTGCTGCCGCTGCCGCTGCCGCCGCTGCCAACAAACTCGTAATCGTGCGCAACAATTAATTGACTGCGTGGACTGCTGTGGCCGTTGCTGAGGCCATTCGCTGCCGCCGCTGCCGCTGCCGCTGCCGCTGCCGCTGCTGCTGCAATTATGCCGTTACTCAGCCCGTTATGGCCGTTTACGTTGGCGGGTGTTGCTGCTGCTGCTGCTGCTGCTGCTATTGTTGCTGCTGGCGTGCTGTTTCTATTGAGTTGACTTGCGCTGTTGTTGTTGTTGTTGTTGGCAATGCTTTTGCAGTTGTTGTTGTTGTTGCTGCTGCTGTTGCTGCTGTTGCTACTGCTGCTACTGCTGCTGCTGCTGCTGTTGCTATTGCTGCCGCTGCTAATGTAGCCGTTGCCATTGATGAAATGCTGCCCGCCCAGACTGATGGCAACATCGGCGCCCGCCGACTGCGCGTGTGGGGGCAGCTGGAGCTGTTCCTGCTGCTCAATGAAATGAGCAGCTTCCAGTAGCGTTGTTATGTTGCCCCGTAACATAGCCGCGTCTCTCGCACACACGCACACGCACGCACGCACGCACGCACTCACTCTCACACGCACACACACTCACACACACACTCACGCACACACGCACACTCACGCACACACACACTCACGCACGCACGCACACATACACACAGCGTAACACCTTGACACGCACACACACACCACACACACACACACACTCACGGCGTACGCAAAGAGAGCGATCGTGCGAGAGAAAGAGAGTCAAAGAGGAACGAGAGAGCGAGACGCGGATTTGGGTCGACACGTTTACAGTTGTTATTTTTGTTCGTGGTTCTCTCTTTATCGCCTGCTTCTTCTTCCTCTTCTTCTTGTTATTATTATTATGTTTTGACTTGTTTGTTGTTGTAGTTGTTACTATTGGCGTGGGTTGCAGTTGCAGCGTTTTATTTTATAATATATATTTTATTTTTTTTATTAATTTGCTTTATGCTTCTTTCTATATGCTGCAATAAGAAATAGAGAGAGAAAGAGAGAGAAAGAGAAATATTAGGAAATTTCGTTTTGACAAAATAATCCAAATTATTATTTATTCTTATTATTACAGTCAGCAGCAACACGAAACCGACTACGCTGTCGCCTGCGCATTGCGTTTAACGGTGCCAGACAGCGCGCAGTCGCGTCGCTGCCAACGCAGCGGCAGCTGTTGCGTTTGCGCTAATTGTGCACAGCTGCGTGGCGGCGCAGGCGGTGGCGGTGGCGGTGGCGGCATACACATACAAACACACATACACACGCACGCACGCAAGCACACAAATACTAAGAAACACGTAAACACAAATACTAAGGAAAGCGTAAACACAAATACAAACGTAAAGGCAAAGGCAAACGCAAAAGCAAACGCAAACAAACACAAAAGAGCGGCCGCCCCAACAAGTTGCAGAGCCGCTAGAGACAATGACGGCGACGGCAGCAGCGCTGCCGACGCAGCAGTTGCCTATCAATGAAAATTAAAGTGTGGCGCGTGCGCGAATTCGGCATCTTGTGCGTCAGCTGCTGCTGCAGCGACTGCATGTGTGTGTGTGTGTGTGTGTGTGTGAGACCATTGACAGCAGCACTGCATTATGTTATTGTCATAACCGGCCGCCGTTCATAATTCATAAAAAGGTCAAGGGTCGTGACAGTCGGCACCTGGCTGCAGCGAAGGACAATGCAGCCGGCAGAGAAGAAAATAGAGCGAGCGAAAGAGACAGAGAGAGAGAGAGACACACACACACGCGCGCGCGAGAGGGAGTCAAGATACTGCAAGTGCAGTCTGAGAGCTTTCCAATTGTGTGTGTGTGTGTGTGTGTGTGTGTGTAGGCGTTGCACTCAGCCTGACGTTGACACTCACTCGACCGCACTCACCCTCGCTCGCCTAGCGCCCTCTCACTCACACTCACACTGTCCTGCACACACTCTCTTCGCCTTGACATTAAACGCGCTCAGGGTTGCCAGGAGCAAAGCTTCGTTGTTATTGTTTGTGCATGTCTGTATATAACAGCATTACATGCACGCACACACACACACACACCTACACGCATACACATAGGTGCAGGGTGCGACGACGTTGACATTTTCATTTCGCAAATAGAAGAGCAGCGAAAGAAGAGAGCCTGCGTTGAAAGAGAAACAATACAGCGAGAGAGAGAGAGAGAGGAAGAGCCGTGTATATACATATATAATAAATATATATATATACGTGTGTTTGTGTGCGTGCAAAGGCTGACAAAGTTGCGCGTGGCAAAATTCTATTAAATATTTAAATGCAAATCGCTTAAAATAGAAAACAATTCGCAGTAATTGCCCTAAGGGCAGGGGCAGCAGCAGCAGCCGTGGCAGAAGAAGGTGGCAGCAACCACCCAGCAACTGCGCAACCCCGCATCAAAAGCTCACCTACACACACACACACACGCGCGCATACACTATTAAGGGGGCTGTTGTGTTGTGGTCACCGTTTGGGAACGTGACTTTCGCTCGCAAGGAACGAACGTACGGAGTAGCAGAATGCCGCGATGACGGCGTAAGGCCTGGGCCTGGGCCTGGGCCTGCCTGCTTGCCTGGCCTGCCTTATCATCAGCTCTCAGTGTTGTTACCTCGCCTGCCCGCGCCGCCTCCTGTGGCAACAATAACAACAGGCGACAATCGAGCACATCGCGAGCAACCCCAGGGGCCAAGGGTCGCGCGGTCGCACCTTAGACGCAGCCAGAAGCCTCGTCATATTTCCCAATACTTTATGGCCCATTGTCGCCGGGGCTTTGCTCCTGCTCTACCCCTCGGCTGAGAGCATCGTGTGAAAGAAACCTTTGACGAAACCCTCTACATATACCTAAGACCCGGGCCGGCCGGGCACAAGAGGGTTGCCAACACTCTATACGCTATCAGGACATTCTTATAGGGCACTCGAGAAGGGCAGAAAGGCAGTAAGGCGAAAAGGCTGTCCGAAAAAGAATAGGAAGCGGGAACCGGGAACCGTGAAGCGGGAACCGGAAAGTCTCCCGCCTGAGAGCTGAGCAGAAGTCAAGAAATCGCAGCGACTTTTGTGAAAAACTAATGAGACACAAATTGTATGGCATTTTGGTTGATTAAACTGCATCCGGTTCGACGACAGCGACAGCGACAGCGACAACGACCACAACTGCGAAAGTGTAGGCCAAAAGAAAGCCGTGAAGAATCGGAGCACATAAGACTTTTTCGACAGTAGAATCGCCGATAAATAATAAATAGTTGCGGCTAAATCCGACTCGAATCGAACGGTATTAAAAGCTCTTTGCCAAATTTCAAGCTAACTGAAGCCTTATTAATCGGAGACCTGAGATCGTGCAAGAGCAAGGGGGGCTCTACATAGACATACATACATACATACATACATATACATATGTATGGTCATTCGATACATTTCATCAGCGTTGTTGAAACTCAATATTTTGAAGTGCATGTAAATGGTGGAAAACGGAATAAAAAGGTTAAGGCGCAACAGTGTGAGTGCCCCAATTGCTACACACAAGCACACATAGAGATATACACTATATACATTAATTCTAGGAAAAACCGAATGCAGCACAATATTTTTTTTTTTTTTGTTCTGTTTTTGCTCACTTTCCATAATTAATAGGTCCTTAATAGGACCTTAATAGGTCTAATTATTGACGTATATTTGGGCAAATGACGATGTCGATAAGTAATTAGAGCATAGTGCAAAGAGGCAGAATAATCGGCAAAGCGTATGGAGTAGAAAGCAGATAACACTGCACAAGGTGTAATTGTATGCGTGAAATCGAAAACTATCGCCAATGTTGCGACAATATCGTGATCGCGCTGTGTGTCACGTGCACATCTCTAGTTTCAAGCTTATTATCGCAACAGATGCAAATGTTTCTATGTATTCGTGTGTTCTGCGACACACGTATGTGCATGTACATGTGTATGTGTATGCCCGTCGGTCCGTCTCTCTGTCTGTCTGTGTGCAACCGCAGCGACAGTTGTTGTTACTCTTTCTGCTTTCAAAGTCATTCGTAAGCAATTTTCGTACACACACACACACTCACAACACTGTGTATGAGCTTTTTGTGTGTCAAAAATTATTGCGAGCATAGCATCAGCTGCAGTGCACTGTTAGCAGGACAGCAGACGGCGTACACGGCAGCGCGGAGGGACAAAAACAAAAACAAAAACAAACAAAAAACACAAAACGGAATACGGAATGTAGAAAGTGAATTTCAAAACAAATCCGACATTAGAAGGCTTGCAACAACAACAAACTAAGCGAAAGCAACAAAGTGAAGAAAACAAATGACGAAAAAAAGATACATATACATATGCATATGTGCATATGTATGTGTGTACATGCATACATATATTCTGGCAATGCGAGGCTTTTCTTGCGGCTGCTAAATGCTCTTATGTTAAGTTTCGCACACACACACACACACACGCAACAATCGTAAGAGCCACAGATTCGGTTGGAGCCTCATCCAAACCCACACACACACACGAGGCAGAGAGAGAGAGCGAGTGAGCGACCGCGAGAGAGGGGGAGCCACATACACGTGTACATAAATACATAGGCACGCACTTTCCTTGCATTTCGTTTTGATGTTGTGTACGTGTGTTTTTATTATTGTTGCTAATTTTGAAACGAAGCTGACTGTGTGTGTGTGTGTGTTTGTGTGCGCGAGAGAGCAGAGCGATTAGCTGCTTTCGTCGAGTCGTTCTTATTGCTGTTGTTGTATATGTAGTAGTAGTTGTTGCTGCTGCTGCTGCTATTTGTTGTTTTTGTTTATACTGCCTGCCTGCATATAAAAATAGCTAAGCGAGCGAGAGAGTGTATGCAGCGTATGTGCTTGTGTGTGTGTGTGTGTGTGTGTGTGGGAGTCGCGTAAAGGACATTGGGCAGCAGAGAAAGTTGTTGTTGTTGCTGCTGTTATTTTGCTGTTGCCGTTAGTCAGCCACGCACACACACACAAGCACTCGACACACAGCTAGTGAGAGAGAGAGTAAGAGAGCGCCACCGACACTTGCACACAAATGTACTTGTCATACTTTTGTATTTGCACAATTTATTAAAAACAAAAAAACACACAGAGTGGAAAAAAAAAAACCAACGACAGCTGCATGAGCCAAGGCACGCGCTTTGTGGCATGGGCACGAAAAATAGCGCACACACATGCACAAACAAACGAACTTACACACACACACGCACACAAGAGCAAAGGCACACACACACTGGCGCGCGCGAGAACAGCGAAAAAAATAAAAAGCTAAAACACACGAAGCCGAAAATTGCT
This sequence comes from Zaprionus bogoriensis, assembly GCA_035046045.1. Taxonomy (NCBI): domain Eukaryota; kingdom Metazoa; phylum Arthropoda; class Insecta; order Diptera; family Drosophilidae; genus Zaprionus; species Zaprionus bogoriensis. The sequence goes on from JAWNOI010000038.1 coordinate 3,036,021, forward strand.
TTGCCGTATTGAGTATTTTTTCTTTATTTTTTTTCTTTTTTTTTAGTTTTTAAGTTTTTTTCTTTTTCATTTTTTTTTCTGTTTCGTTTTGTTAGTTTTGGTTGTTTGTTTTCAGCTTGTTTTTGAAAAAGTTACGTATTTTATTCGCTTTGGCACCTACTTCTTTGTCTCATTTGTTGCGGAATCGGAATTGGGGGAAAAAAAAGTAGTAGTAGTAGTAGTAATTTGTTATTACTGACGCAACGGACTGACGTCGTCTGCTGCTTGCTGCGACTGCGACTGCGAATGCGACGACGACGCGCACGGCACGGCTAAACAACTTATAATGAAAACGGCAGGCGGCAACGCCAGCGTTGACAAACTGCCAACGGTGCCAAGAAAGCGAAGAGCGCAGAGCGCAGAGAGCGAAGCGCAGAGCGCACAGCGAAGAGAGACGGTGCGCGCGAGATAGAGAGAGCGTCCATCCATCCATCCAGTCAGTCAGTCAGTCAGTGAGGGAGAGCGCAACGATGGCAGAGAGCGCGCTGCATGGAGCTTGCGCGTGCTTGCGTTGCGTTTCTGTGTGCGTTTGCTACTGCGAGCTTATCCGTATGTGTGTGTGTGTGTGTGTGTGTGCGTGTAGGTGAAACACTGAGCAAAAAGCACGCGCGCCAGCATGCAGGCAGCGGCCCGCCCCACCCCGTGCACAAGTAAACTACACACACACACACACATGCGATATGCATGCTTGTGTGCATATGTATGTATGTATTGCACACTCAGAAAGGGCACATGCTAAAAACAAAGCCAAAAGCTGACGAACTGGTCTGCAGCAGCAGCAGCAGCGCAGCCAAGTCGATGCTGCTGCGCCCTGCACTTTGAACCGAAATTGCTTTTACATAGTGTATGTATGTATGTATGTATATATACGCACACACGTAGCCGTGGCTGTGTGGGCATGTACATGCGCTGCTGCTGTTGTTGTTGTTTCTATTTACCGTTGATATTATGAACAAACTACACTGGCACAAACACTTGAAAAAAAAAACGTTCGAGTATTTCGATTGAAAAAAATTGCAAAATTGAACGTTGGCTATTGTTGTTGTTGTTGTTGTTATATTGTTTTTTATTTGCGATCGTTGGTTTATTATAGTACTTTATTCAGTATTCCGAATTCTGTTTTACTCTGCTTTCTGCTCCTACCCGCACACACTGCAATGACACAAGCAAAAGCAAACTAAATGCTGGCGCTGTTGTCTCTGCTTTTAACTTTGACTGCCACAGCCGCCGTCGCAGTCGCAGTCGCCGTCGCAGTCGCAGCCACAATCGCAACAGCAGCAGCAGCAGCAGCATTCGCAAAAACAACAAAGCAAAACGCACAGTGCAGCCGCCGCGAGAGCAGAGAGCGCGAGCGCACGTGACGTGGTGCCGTTTCGCTGTGTCTGTGTGCGTGTGCGTGTGCATGAGTGTTGTGTTTTGTCTCTCTGCGTTTGTGTGCTGTGTGTGCGTGTGCATTTGTTTTTGTTTGTGTGAGCGCAAAACAGGAAGAAGAAAATAACAACAACAACAATAAGAAGAAGAAGAAGAAAGCCACAACACAGTGGCAGCAACAGCGACGTCGGCAGAGCTATGTAATTGTAAATAGCAGCGCAGCAGCAGCAGCAGCAGCGCAGCGAAGCAGCAGCAGCAGAAACAGCAAGAATATTAGGGTGGCGCTCATGCAATACGGGCGTAAGCCCGGAATGTGTTGGAAATACGAGAGCAGAGTTTATTTATAATGAACTTAAAGGCGAAATGCTAATAAGAAGTCTGAGCGGGGCGCGCTAATTGGGCATTGGGTTACACTGGCAATTAGGTTTCAGATTTGCCCACTGTACATAGACAGAGTTATATACAAATTGATATGTAGCTAGAAAGTTAGTATATAAAAAAAAATTTAAAAAAAAAAACAAAAAAAAAAATTTGCTGCTTTCATATTTTATATTTACATTGCTTATGAACATTTTTCACTGTACATGGACAGAGTTATATACAAATTGATATATAACTGGAAAGTTAGTATATTAAAATTAAATAAATAAAAAAAAAATTTTTTTGCTGCTTATATATTTTTTATATACTGCTTATGTACCGTTTTCACTGTACATAGACAGAGTCATATACAAATTGATATATAGCTAGAAAGTTAGTATGTAAAAATAAATTAAAAAAAAAAAAACAAAAAAAAATTTGCTGCTTATATATTTTATATATATTGCTTATGTACAGTTTTCACTGTACATTGACAGAGTTTTATATAAATTGATAGATAGCTAGAAAGATATAAAAATAAATAAAAAAAAAATCTGCTGCTTATATATTTTATATTTTATATAGGTATATTGCTTATGTACATTTTTCAGCTAGCTAGAAAGATAGTAAATAAAAAAAAAAAAACTCTTGTTTATACGAGGGTCGTTCAATAAGTCCTTAGAAAATCGGAGTGAAGAAATCCGAAATCCTATTTTTTGGACGGGATAAAAATATTGGAAAAACGATTGGCAAAGTGTGTAGAGCTAAAAGGGGACTATGTTGAAAAATAAAAAAAAAAATTCTGCAAAAAACAGTGTTTTTATATTTATTATTATTATTTATTTTTTCTAAAGACATATTGAACGACCCACGTACATTTTTTTTGCTTATGTACAGTTTTTTCATGCTTATATTATTTAATTAGTTTTGCCTTATTTCAATACGTTGCATTGTACTCAACGTTTGCCTACTGTGCGCTGCTTTTTGGGACCACCCTAAGATGCTGCGATTGCGCTGCGAAGCCAACTGCGACGGCGACCGAAGCAGCAGCAGCAACAGCAGCAGCATCAACAGCAGCGGCAGCGGCAGCAGCAGCGACAGCGACTGCAGCAGCTTCTTCATAAATGCAGCATAGCATTGGAGCGTCATCGGCTGTAAGTTATTGTTGTTATTGTTGTTGTCCGCTTTTTATGCACTGTTTCGTTTTCCAAATTGTTTTGTTGCCGGGCTTTTGTTATTGTTATGATGCGTCGTCGTCGTCGTCGTCGTCGTCGGCAATTTCGAAACGTGCTGGCATTTGTGTGGAACGGAACTTGTTTTGATATGCATGGGCTCGTCGCGGCGGCTGCGCTGCCGGCGTCGCAAGTAATACGCGAGCAGCAGCTGCTGCCTGCGAGCAGAGCGAACTTGCAGCAGCAGCAGCAAGAGCAATTTGTTTGTTTTTACAATATTCCTCTTGCATTCTACTATGTTGTGCGTTTCCCTTACACACACACACACGCACGCATGCATGCATAAGCATGTTTAAGGGGCAACTTGCAACAATGCTGCTGTGACTGCGCTGCCCGCGTCGCTGCCGGCCCAGCAAAGTTTGAAGAAGGTTCAATGTACTTTTTTGGGTTTCGTCTTCGCCTCTTTGTCGCGCTTCCCCATTAACATCTTACATACACACACACACACACACAAGCATATTTCTTTTCTGTTATGCTCTGACGCACGCACATTGTCTGCCAGTGTGTGTGTGTGTGTGTGTGTGTGTGTGTGTGCATATGGGTCAAAATTTACAATTTGAAATGCGTAGTTTTTCTCGCTCTTCTTCTTCGCCATCATTTTCGCATCCTGCGTGTAATACTTACACACACCAACACAGCATACGTGTGCGCGTGTGTGTGTGTGCGAAACAAGTTGCGAAGCGCAAAGCAAAACAGGAAAGTGACAAAGCCAAAGCCTAAGCCCACTGCAGTCGCTCAGAGCAGCACACAGAATACAGGCCCAAACCGATCTGAGGGCCTCTCGCACTGTGGGCCTCGCGGCCAGGACTTCGACTGCGGCACGAGTACATTGAGACCAAAGTGTGTAAAGAGAATGCACGAAGTTTCGAACTCCGAAAACAAATACCTCTTAGGCACAAGCAATTCTTTAGCGGATATGCACTCTGAAAAGAGAGTGTACTGCGTGCAACTGCAACATGCCGAGAACTACGAAAAAGTTGAAATAAAAAAAGCTAACGCAGGGAGCTCCGAAAAGCTGAAATCTGGTATTATTTAAAATGGAACTCAAAGAGAACTCCGAAAAAGTTAAATTACTTCCAAAAAGAAAATATGGAAACAGTCTATAAGAAGTCCGAAAACTTTTACTTAAAAAATAAAGTGTAAGAGTTCCGACAAAGTTAAATTACTCCAAAAAAGAAAATATGGAAAAGGTCTATAAAAAGTCCGAAAAGGTTTACTTCAAAAATAAAATGTCAGAGTTCCGAAATGAAACAGACGAATTTCAAGAAAAGAAGTACAAAAACAAAAATTTTCGTGAAGAGAATTTCGAAAATATAAGCTGGAAGAAAGAGAACTCTAAGTAAGCGAAATACGGAAACGGAGCTCCGGAGAACTCCGAAATTGCAAACTCTGCGAAAAAAATTGGCAAAGAACGAAACTTCCAATAAGATAATGGCAATACTGAGAAAAACATACCTATACCATTATTATTTTATTTAATTATCCTTAAAACATATTCCACAATTAGTCCGAAAATTGCCTTTAAAACATCCCATAGCATTGTCCGAAATAAACAATTCTGAATCTGTCCATGAAGTGCTGTACAAGTTTATAAATCTAATATAAGATGTTTTTTTCCGATAATGCTGAAAGTATGGTATTGCATTGAGCTGTCCTATATATAACGCCTGAACCGGATCCGGGAGAGCTGCACCTTCATTTCGAGTAGTGAAGCGGTCACCTAACGGCACTTATCATCATAAAACTATCGATTGCCTGTGGCACTGGTAATACACGAAACTGCTAAAGTGCTGAAAGACCTTATAACCCTTGGAGGTGCTGCTTCTTTCTTCCAACTGTGAGCTCTCCTTCACAGTGTCGACGTTAGGATCTGCTGGATCAACTCAGAGAGTTCGAGAAGAAGACCAGGCAGAAGAAGAAGTTAGCCCCTAAAATATGTAACGAGAAACTGGTCCATCAGTTACCTCATTACTGTAGCCCTCAAAAGATGTAGCGAGAAACTAGTATACTGAAAGGAATACTGACTGACTTAATTTGAGATACGTGTCTTTTTTTTCATAAAATTAAAATATTCCCAATATGTTGTAAATCAATTATAGAGTTGGCAACGGTAGTTACCGATTAGTATATAATTATAATTGTAATCAGGTATTATCTCTGAGATATTTTAATAATAACTATAGGTAAAATATTTAAAATAATAAATTAATAAATTTCAATAATATAAATAAAATAAGATATTGATTTCTATATCCTAAAGCTTCTATAGAGCGAATAGACTTTTCCATAGAATTTCAAACATAGGGTATAGCAGCATCGGTACGCCACAGGCAACGTTTTTTTCTTGTTTTAAATGCATTTACATATGGGCTGATATATATTATGCGTGTCGTTATTAAACTCTCGAGATGTTAACAACATTTTGACTTGGCAAATATTTACAGCTGAAATTAGGCTGTATTTATTTTTAACAACTTATTTACGCAATTGTTCGATTGGAAAGAACTTCTACATAGGCATTTAGCGACACGTATGCAACGAGTGCAGAGTGCCGAGTCCTATATAACTGCAAAGTTGACTTCTAGGCACAATCAGTTTTTACCTTCACTTCAGTAAGTGTAGCGATCAGACAAGGCTCCCAACACTGACGTCGCCATGAAATCTGCAATTGCTTGTCTCATTGGTAAGATCGTAGAATGTAGGACTCGAGAGCTGAAGGAATCCAGAATTACAAGTGCTATTCTGCAATTTTAGTGAGCTTTCTCATCCTGAACCTCGTGGAGCTCAGCATAGGATCGCCATGCGAACCTCCTCCTCCTCCTCCTCCTACTACGCGCAAGCCGACGACAACCACGCGTAAGTCAACCACAACTACGCGCCGACCAACACCAACAACATGTAAACCGGCAACAACCACACCGAAACCAACAACAACCACGCCGAAGCCAACAACAACCACACCGAAGCCAACAACAACGACATGTAAACCAACAACCACCACACCTAAGCCAACAACAACCACACCTAGGCCAACAACAACAACCACAACACCTCCACCACTACCAGAGACCACTGAAGGTCCCTGGTCACCGTGCAAGCCTTGTGGTCCCGGCGGCAGGGCGTGTCCCGGTTGTCCTGCACAAGGAGAACTCTGCAAGGATCTTCTGGACCAAATCAGGGAGCTCGAGAAGAAGATTAGGCAATGTGTCTGCGGCGAAAGCATTTGGCTGCTCTGAGCAGATGAACAAGAAGAAGAAGAAGAAGTTGATGACGCTCTCCAACGATCGTGACACCCTCTGATAGCTGAAGCGAGAAACTGATTGACTAATGTATGGATGAATATTGATTGATTTTCGGAATCGAATCGCTTGTTTGTTTTTTTTTTTTGTTAAAAATATAATATATTCTCATTGTTGCATACCAACTGAAGAGCTCTTTGATTAGCGGTGTTTTGGTTTTTAATTATTCTTTCTGCAAGAGTTTTGAATAGCATAAAGTTATACAGATATAATAGTCTCGTGGAAGGTCAAAAAAGGATATTATAAAAAATGTTCAAGCATTTTTCTTTGCGATTGCGTATGGTTTTCAATCAGAGTAAGGCGATTTTTCTCTCACTTTTCAACAAATTGGAAAGAAATACTACATAATACAATTCTGATTCTAGTATAGTGCTTAATATCTTTTATTAACTCACACATATTCACATCGTCAGATACTCAAAATGAATATTGATTCGCCTTACTTTTTGTAGATGTTTTTGTAAATTATAAAAATTTACGGGCACTCAAAAACCTATTTACGCATTTGTTATCCAATATTTAGAGTACATATGTATAAGTAATATATAATTTATATATGTGGTAGAATTTAAGATACGAACGGCTTATATCTGCACTTCGACTGGTGAAGCGATCGGACAAGACTTTCAACACTTACGATTGCCTCATTGGTATTTCCTGATTAAGATGTATATGTACTACTAGCTTATATTTATTTATCAGTTGTCATATATGGTATATTTGGCATACTTCAAGCTAGGTTATGTCCGAATGCAGTTCTGAAATACTATAGATACTTATTGAAGAAACAGCAGAGGCTTGAGAAAAGATCGGATGTTTCTTTTCTTATTAAAACTTTTAAGCATTTAAAGCTACATAAATTTAGTTTGGAGTGGCAAAAATTACAAATAAGTGTCACAAATGAAAATTTAATTTTTTCAAATAAATCGAAGCTTTATAAATCAGAAGACTAGTCTTTCAATACTTTGAGCAATTTGATTTATATCTACAAAATCTTCAGTTCTGGTTTAAAACCGATTCGTGTTTATAAGCAATCGCATAGAAAACATTTCCGATTCCCGAGTCAAATTTCGTTCATCATAATATCGCATAATGAAAATTCTGGAACACCACCATTGACCCATTCTTGGCTAATCGCAGGGTGCAGCCAGTCGAATCGTGGTTAAGCAAATGTTTGTATTGAGAATTAAGTTGTATTTATTTTTAAAGTTATTTGCGCAATTGTTCGATCCGTAAGTGAATGCTACGCAATGGATATTGGCACGTGTGGTGCGACAGACCCACCGAGTCCTATAAAACAGGAGACTCGGTCCCTGGACGGCATCAGTTTACACCTTCGCTTCGAGAAGTGAAGTGATCATCGACCGGGCTCCCAGTGCACTCATCGTCATGAAACTATCGATTGCCTGTCTCATTGGTACCACACGATATTACGCTAAATTGGACTAAAGGACCTTATAACCCTTGCCACTGCTTCTTCTTTCTACTCGCAGCGAGCTTCTTGCTCCTTCACAGTATCGACGTATGCACGGGATCAGCCTGCGGATGCACAAGCACAACAACTTGCGCACCTCCGCCAACTACAACACCCACATGCGCACCTCCGCCGACTACAACACCCACCTGCCCACCTACAACAACAACGACAACAACAACAACAACAACCACTACCACATGTCCACCTCCAACAACAACAACAACCACTACCACGTGTCCACCTCCAACAACAACAACAACCACTACCACGTGTCCACCTCCAACAACAACGAGAACTACAACAACCACTTGTCGACCCACAACCACAACAACCACCTGCAAGCCCACAACAACCACAACCACGCGTCGAACAACAACCACCTGTAAACCAACAACAACCACACCAAAGCCGACAACAACCACACCTAAGCCGACAACAACCACACCTAGGCCAACGACAACCACACCCAGGCCGACGACAACCACTGAAGCGCCCTGGAAACCGTGCCAGCCCTGTGGTCCCGGCGGCAGGGCGTGTCCCGGCTGTCCGTCACAGGGAAAACTCTGCAAGGATCTGCTGGATCAGCTCAGGGAGCTCGAGAAGAAGGTCAGGCAGTGTGTGTGCGGACAGAGCGTTTGGCTGGTGTAAGCTGCAGATCGACGGGCCTTGATCGGGATGACTTGAGATGACTGAGCTGACGATGATGAAGAACTGATATTCATGAGTTGTTTTTTTTTTGTTTAAACTAAAATATATTTTAATTGTTGCATGCCAATGGTAGATATTTTACTGGGAAGTTATGGTATTTTGCTATTAAGAGAGTAAACTGCATTTCACTTTCGGCTATTCTGCAGGAATGTAAAAAGGTCTCAAGTAAGTTTTATGTAGTGATTTTCTATTGAAGCAAAGGATTGCCATTAAAAAAAAAAAAAACCTTAATGATATCTGTAGAACCTGTAGGCATGTAGAAAGTAAAAATTGCTACTCTGCCAAATTGAGATAAATCATGCCAGTTCGTTATACTGTTCAAGAAGATATATACTTGAATGCGTACGTTTGTATAGTCTACATGTGATCTACAACTGATTACTATAAATAGTTGCGCGTCTTCTGGCACAACACCCACATGATCAAACAGAACAAGATACATTGAACTTTATGGTTTATTTACCCAATTCATGCATTTATATATAACTCCATAT